>VZUI01011186.1:0-183102 GCA_013401135.1 Cettia cetti | reverse complement strand
CACCCAGGGCAGAGCGGGGATCACCCAGGGCAGAGCGGGGATCACCCAGGGCAGAGCGGGGATCACCCAGGGCAGAGCGGGGATCACCCAGGGCAGAGCGGGGATCACCCAGGGCAGAGCGGGGATCACCCAGGGCAGAGCGGGGATCACCCAGGGCAGAGCGGGGATCACCCAGGGCAGAGCGGGGATCACCCAGGGCAGAGTGAGGATCATCTGCTGTGCTCAGCGCCGCTGCGGCCTCGCCCGGAGGGCCGGGAGCAGTGCTGGGCACCACAATGTAAGTGGGATGGGAGGGAGGAGGAATGCATCCAGAGGAAGGCAACGAAACTGGGAATGGTTCAAAGCTGCACAAGGGAAGGCTCAGACTTGACATCTATACAAAGAGGGTGGTCAGACACTGACCCAGACTTATTCCGGGTAAGTGATCGATGCCCCATCCCATCTGTTTAAGAAGCATTTGGGAAAGGCCCTTATTAACATGCATTAACTTTTGGTCAGCCTTCAAGCTGTTAGACAGTTGGGATAGGTCATAGTTTTAAGTCCCTTCCAACTGAAATACTCTATTCTATTCTGGGTTTTTTTTAAACTTTTTTCCTCTAAGTTTCTTCCAAGGCTCCTGAAATCCTACATCCCTGTCCAGTTATAATTAATACAGCAGAAAGCTGTACTATCCCCATTTTAGATCCTTGCCACACCATCAGCTAGAGCTCCTTATAAGCTGTTAGCTCCAGAGTAATTTTCAGATCAACCAGCTCTGTAAGAATGCTATTAGAACAATATATTGGGTACTTAAGCTAAACCAAAGTAAGAATTTGTCAGGAACATGTGTCAACTACAGGCTATAGCGAACAAAACCATTTTTCATTTTCATCTCATTGTACTGCAGTGCCTGTCATTGCTGGCCCCAGTCACATCTTGCCACAGTGATGCATGAACTTGTCACCTCAAAATTGGACTGCTGCGACCTACATGGAGCGATGCCGCGCAGGGCCTGCAGCTGGCACCGAATGCTGAGGCTCATTTATGAGAAGACATGGTGCCACTTCAGCAGATTGGGTTCATGTTTCAATGGTCTGTAATTCTAAGTTTAAAAATTCAAGGTTCTGATTTTAATAATTACAGCCAAACTACATGAGAGACAATTATCCAGGAAACTGAGCCCTGCTGACAACTGCTTCTGTAACAACTTGGCTTTGGAGATAAACTAAACTACCAAAGAGGGGAGTCTTGAAGACAGGTTCCAGATTTGGTTTGTTCACGTCCACTGAGAGTTCAGGACAGTTCAAATTCATTTTGGCATGCTTTCTTATTTATCCCAACCTTTACCAAACTCTAGTAAAAGGAGGGGTTGGTGATAAGGGTGACTGACTTATGAACAGTCCTTTTATCTGCATTTCATTTGCAGATAAAGGAACTATACCATAAAATATGCTCCTACAGGCTTTCAGTAAACACATTGCTGTTAACAACAAAATCAACCAACCAACCAAAAAAAACTCCAAAAACCCAAAACCCAACAAATAAAAAATGCCTATGAAGCAAAACTTTTTAAACAAATCCCTTTACTGTGCAGACAATCTGGATGTCTCACTTGACCACTGAAGTAACTGAGAGCACAGGATTTCACTTAGTAGTTTCTCTCTGACAATCATTTGTAGTTCCGTTTTCTTGGAAATAAATGTGGTTTGCGAAGTCTTGCCAGTTTGCTTTAGTTACTTCCAGTTAAGAATGTTCAAATCCATTCTGAACCAATGCACTCAGCAGAAATTCACAAAATCACAAAGGAATCATTAGGACATAAATCACGCACTGCCCATCTCTGTCACATATGCATCTCCTGATTTGTATATAAGAACATAGTGGTCTCTTTCAACACAAAATATAATTTACATATCCAGAAAAAAACAGAGGTGCCACTGCCAATCCTATTCTGTTAGTCTAAAAACATGCAATTTATGTGTACTGCCAAAATGCAATAACCTAACTCTTTATAAATCTTCAAATGTTTCTACACTCAAAGCTTCTAGTACCATCTTTTTAGGAACCACTGAAAACAACTTCCATTATTAAAAAAACTGAATTAAAAATTATCCCAGATAGTCTAAGGTACCTCCTACAACCCAGATGAAATGCGAGTCGGACTTTAAGCAACTGAATAAATACATTTCAAGCAGGTTTAGTTTCAAATAGAAGGAAGAAGTTACAGGATTATTTTAGGAACACAGTTGCATAGTGCAGATGTGCTGATCCACAGCACCCTGTGTCACTGAGAAGAAGGTAATACCTCAGTGACTTAGATACCAGCATTCCTACTAAAGATTTCCCCTATGATTATGACAAATTAATCTGTTAGAAGTTCATTAACTGTATGACTCATATCAGAAATAAATCTTCTTGCAAACACATTCCTTCTTAGAGTTCTTTGTTGTTGTTGTTTTTATTTTAATACAGTTTACAATCACTGTTTATGAGCCAGAATAAAAACTGTTATGACAGCATTGGTTGTGGGAAGCTGTAACTAATCACAAGTCAAAGCTGATCAAAAATAAAACACTTGTAGTTTTGCCTCATTCTTAAAGAATGACCTTATCGTGCAACAAATAAACTTTTTGTGCACTGTTCCCTCTGCCCTGCAAAATCCAAAAATGAAACATAATGTTATGCCATTTGGCAATGTATCAGGACTTCTGGCCTATAAAGGGAGAGCTAAAGGCCGTACCAGATGCTTCCTCATCAGAAAACCAAAGCAAGACAGCAAGAGCAAGACAGAAGAGGCTTTTGTTATTGCTAATGCTTGCATGCTTGTTCTCAGGAGCTTTTCACCCTCAGGGAGGAAGAGACCATTACATTAGTGTCTCAAAGACTTAACTAATTTACAAGGAGAATTTAAGCTATTTAGACCACCAGCCAAACCAGTGCAGTGATGCTGTTGCAGAGAGCAGTGGATGAATTTTGTACTGAAAGCACAGGAAAATAAACAGTACCTACTGGCTGCTGCAGCTCTTCCACTGGAGAGTATTTCTCAACTGATTTTCCAGAGGAAGTGGGATTATGCAGTAAAGTTCTTCTGTTTTCCTCCTGTGATTTCCTCATACACAGCAACACCATATTGCATAAAATAGGAAAAATCACTCCACTGTCCTCATCCCACCCAGACAGATTGCAGCGGAGAACAGAAAGATACCCAACATCTTCCTCACACTGCACAGAGCAGAGACTTGAGGTGGAAGAGAACAGGACTTATGTCCTACCACACTATTTTTTCACCACCTTGATTTATTTCACTCTCTCTGCAGCATGCTGATCAGCACAGCTCAGACAAGATCAAAATGAAAGCTGATGGTGCAGGAGAGGTAAATGGTAATGAATGGTAGCATAATTTTATGTCAAAAATATCAAAGCTTTACATTTTTGTAAAAGGACTGTTTTCCTTTAAATTCTCACACACTAGAGGAAGCTGTAATGGACTAGGAAAATCTAAACTTCTGTAAGAAATTTCCTCCTGAGAGCATAAAGTAACTGCTGCCAGGACATTGCATAACCAGGCATAAAATGAAACGAGCTACTGAAAAAGGCTAGTCTTCCAATCACTCATATCTAAATTAGGAAAGCAGAAAGGGGAAAATACCAAAGCAAAGCTTAGTTATCTACTAGAACCTTTAATTGTGAAACCTTAATATTAAAATATAGAGAGTACCTACTACAAAGCAATTTCTTTTACAAGAGCCATATCCAAAGAAGGATGACCTATTAAGCAGTCAAGCTTAAACAGAATCTGTTCTCAAATGCCATCAGAAGAGCAGTGTCTTTCCACCAGGTCTATTCCCTAACATGCAGCCACAGTTCCATCTATTAAACATCATGATAAAAATAGCCAATGAAGGTTTATTGGTCCTTTTTGTCCTGTGAAGGCAGTGCAGTTTAGAGACAGGGAGCAGACTGTAAATCAAAACAATTTACAGCTGATTTAATTTCTGCACACCTCCAAACAATGAGATTGCACAGTGACAGACTGCGGCACAACCATGCACAACCCCACAACTAAGCCTCACACAGAGAAAAATTGGCCCTCAGCAACTTCTCTTCAGTTTTTTTTTTAATAAGAGAATCCTACTTATAATCTCTCCATTTGCAGGACTGGCAGCCAGGGACAAAATAATAATGCTACAGTTTGGTTCCTTCTTATGATCCAGAACCAAATCCAGGATAAGAGAAAGAAAAATGGTTTACTACTGCATTTGTTTTAATCCCTTCTATGGAAATCCAGCTTTTACTACAGCAGTTGTCTGACACTGTCCAAAAACCAAGCAGCTCTGCACTTTGCAAAAATCTGTATGAAAAAACTAAGCAAGCATCAATCATTCTCAAAATCTGCCCTATCAGTCAGTACAGGCTGGTGAGAATGTTTGTGTTATGTCCAAAATTGCCAAAGAAGTGTCAGAGATAACAGATACACTCTGCAACATAAGAAAGAAATCATAGAGGAAACCAAGCGAAGTCCCCAAACCTGCAGAACTGTCAGAATATCACAACAAAAAGAGATAAAGCTGTTCTGTTCCTAGCTCAGGCCTTTTTCTCCTCAAGCCTTGGAGAAGTGCAATCCACAGTTTGGCATCAGAGTCAGCATCACAAGCCAAACCACACAGTCCATTGTCGGAAATCAATCTTTTTTTTTCCTTCAAAATAATATACCTTTTTTATTGCTTGAGCCTACTGCTTTAGTATTTTAATTCTTCTCTCCACCTCTGAATCTAAAGAAAAGCTTTTGACAAAAACAGACAAGATTTCCTTGTAACTACAAAGTTCCAGAAGCTTAGCTTGAAAGAGAAAACACTATGTCCTGACAGTCACTGCAAAGCTGCAAAGGTGCAAAATTTCCTTAAGAAAGGCACAGGTTAATTTCAGATCACATCATCTGTAAATACGGAAAAAAGTACCTGATCCCAAGTCAAAAAATCAGCTTTAATCTCTAACACTCTTAAGTGTAAGAGATTGACTTCCTAAAAGACAGAGTTCCTTTCTTAAAAGCTTAATGATACTATTTTATTACTGTTCCAGACACCATTCATATTTAGTGCAACTAAACATTTGATCACTCAGCTGCTGAAAAATATTGTTCAACACGTGCAGTAAGTCTAATGGCTCAAACCAGGAAGGGAGGAAATTAAAACAAAAAAGATACAAAAGCAACCAACTCACAAGACAGAATATATTCTTAGAGCCAGAAGAGACTAATATTCCATCTCTGACAATACACCCTTAAACAACCTACATGTTTCACTATGTATTTCACCATACCTTTTTAATAAAAATAAGTTATGTTTCCAATTTCAAGTTTAAGTCAAGAACTTCTTTGGCAATTTTCACGTGAGCTGTGAAAACAGTATTTTTTAACTGGTTTGATCTTTCCTTTCTAAAGTTTTCATATTGGATTGTTTCCTGATTGCTGAGAGGACAGAATAACCTCTGGAGGGAAAGAAGTTGCCATTTCGAAGCTCTGCTACAAAAAAACCCAGTAACTCTAAAGCAAAGCAGAGAATATGAAAAGATCAATTCAAGTATTTTGGAAACTAAAATTACATACCAACAAAAACTATGAAACAAATTGTAAGCGCTATAAGACAAACTTCTACTTTCTTGAGAAGATTTAAGAGAAGAGATCTTTAACACTTTCCCATCTCTGGCATCTCTCTCTCTGTTTCTGGAACAAGAATTGCCATCACATAGGAAGCACAAGCAGTACGTCTTCACAGCTACTAAAATGTGAAACTATTCTTCAACGGCTGATCAGTTTAATTGTGTGATACAGCTATAGAGGCACAAGGAAAGCTAGAAAGTTAAAAGATAGATTTTAAAGTTTTTAAAAAACTGAAAGAATTAAAGCAAATTAACTGCCAAAATAAACACCACATAATAAGCAGCTAACAAAACTCCTTTCTTCGGGTAAGGAAGAATGAAAGCTTTTCTCCTAAAGCTGGTTTTCTAAAAGAACTGAAGTGTTTCAGCCGCCCTCTAGTGTCAAAACTAATGCACAGGTAAGCCAAGAGCGAGGCTGAAAACATGCTTGAGTTAATAAATTAACTATGACGATTTATTTTTAACCACTGTAAAACTAAAAATTATTAAAAGTAAATCTTAAAATACCACTGGGCCAATTTTCTTTCAAATTAAGGTATTCAAGCCTTTCCTGTAACATGCAATTCTGCTCCACATCAACTGACTACATGAAGTTAAGGGAGATCTTTTACTCAGCGTCAGCCATGTATTTCAGCCTAAGGAAAAGTTCTGCTTGATGCTAAAAAACCCTAAATTATTAGAATTTTAAAAGAGAAAATAATCAATCATCTATTTCCACAACCCAAGTTGTAAAAGAAGCAAATATTAAAATTAAAGAAATACTGGCCTTTATAATTCACTCTACTTAAACTGTTTATATATAAGCATGGCTGAAAAATTCTCTTTTTCTTCCTCAGGCTCCACATATAGATTTTTAACTTGAGTTTAATTAGCATGCAGAAAAACAAAAGCTCAGAGGGAAACCTTCTCTGGAGGGTTCTTTATCAGCAAATTCAATGAAATCTTGAGCACCAATAACAAAACAAAGTTCATATGCCAAAAAGTGAAACTCCTAAAACTATTAGGTCCTGACAGAAGAAGGAGAAATGTTCTAATAGATAAGCTAAGTTTTAAGCTGTGTGTACTGCTGGCTCATGGTCAGCTTGTCATTAACCAGACAGAGCTGTTTTCCAGAGGATCAGCATGAACTGGAGCATGAACCAGGTATTCTTGGAACACATTCCTGTGCATATGCACATGCTGTGGATGAATGGGACCAGTCAACACAAGCTAGCCAATGACAAATAATGCCTGACTAACTTGATTTGTGGGCAATAGCAGAGTAGTGGATGTGATTGACCTCAGCATGCCTTTTAACAGTCTGGGTGGGTGGGCAACTAGGCAAAAAACTGCTTGGAAGTTTGGGCTTGAAGAACAGTGGTTGAAGTGTCCTAACCTATGTGGGGGCCAGCAATGAGGAGAGTATTGCATGGGTCTGTCTGGAGGCTTGTCCTGTTTAACACCTTTATCAGTGACCTGGAGAAGGTGACACAGTCCCTCTCATCAGGCTTGCAGATGACAGCAAACTAGGGGATGCAGACCATAAGGTCCAGGAGAGAGCAACCATTTTGAGGAACCCAGACAGGCCAGAGAAACAGGCTGTCAGGAAAGGACCTCTGCTGAAAAGGATTTGTGGGTACCAGTGGAGACTGGGCTAAACAGGACTCAGAACTGCAATGAAGGTTAAAAGCTTACTGTACTGTATCCACAAAACAATACACAGATAATACAAGTGATTGTTTTCCTTTACTCAACACTGTACTAAGCCCAGTTCTGAGCCCCCAGTAAAACAAAGTGTTGATCAAGGCTGTGGAACTGTTGGAGTGAGCCCAGAGGAGGCACATGAAGATGATCAGAGGGATGGAGCACCTCTCTGTTGAAGACATGCTGAAAGTTGGGGTTGTTCTGCCTAGAGAAGGTTCCAGGGAGACTTTATAGCATGTTCCAATACCTAGAGGGGGCCTGAACGCTGAAGAGAGCCATTTTACAAGGGCAGGCACCAATAGGACAAAGAGAGAAACCTTCAAACTGATGGAGAACCAACTTAGATTAGATATAATAAGTTTTTTAAATGACAGTGGTAAAACACTGGCACAGGTCACCCAAAGAAGTAATAGACGCCCCATCCCTGGAAACATTCAAGTCAGGTTGGATGGGGTTCTGAGCAACCTGCTCTGGTTGAAGATGTCCCTATTCATTGCAGGGGGTTGGATTACATAGCCTTTAAAAAGTCGCTTCCAACCCAAACCATTCCATGAGAAACCTGAGCAAGTCCTGCCAAAGGTCACCAAGTTTCTCAGGGAATTAGAGCTTTGGGCCTGTGAGGAAAGGCTGATTAAAATGGGCTTGCTTCACTTATGAAGGCTTTGGATGAACACAATAGCAGACTTTTAATTCCCAAGAGAGGGTTACCAAGAAAACGAACCAGGCTTTTTATGAAAGTATGTGGTAGGAGAACAGAAGACCACTGAAGTTGCCAAAGGACATTAAAAAAACACTGCTCTGAAGTACTGGAACAGGTATCCGAGAGACTGTGGAATCTACATCCACAAAGATTTTGAAGAACCATCCGGACAATGTCTGAGCAACCTACTCTGAAGTCAGCATGGATCCTGCTTTGAGTAGGAGCGGGGCCAGATGACCTTTGAGGTCCCTTCCAACCTGAATGAGGCTGCAGGTGACATCACCTTATAAACCTAAGCACACAGGAGTCTGTGTATCATAGATTCAATGTCCATTCTGACAGTAACATCACAAACTCCAATATTTGTTTGTTTGTTTGTTTGTTTATTGTTGGGTGCTCACAACTCTGAAGCTACTGAATTTATAAATGCAGTGTTATAAAATGGTATTTGAAATGGCTTTAACATCTGACACATGCCTACCCCAGGGCCTCCTGCACCATACAACGCACAAGGAGTGTTGGCACATGTTTGCAGCATTGAGGAATGTTTGAGCTGCTTCACCCACAGTTTATCTGCTTAGTTTGCAGCATTTGTTACAAGAAAATTTAAAACAGTGTCCCCACTCCCTCCATATGCCTCCCTCAGTACAAACATATTGATATGGGTAACAATATGAACAAGGTCATATAGACACAGGCTTTTAATCAGGCTAGAAGCAAGCCCTTGGAAAGTTTCCATGGCACAGATGGTGACCCCCCGGCCTGTGTATCACATCTGTAGTGCCATTGTCCTTACCATGTCTGCTCCGTAGGAACCACCCCTGGCATGAAGGCTGCCGGTTGTGGAGCAGTGTCAAGTATCTGATCACGGTAGTCAATGATGGGGCCTACACTTAATACCATTAATCTGGACTAAAAATTCACGTCAATCATGAGTAAACTTGCTGACACAAACTCGAAGAGCAGCAATAATCCAGCAGGGCCAAACCAAATCATTGCCTGGAATGCAGTCTGATGTAATACTTGGCTTCAAGTTGCTCCCATGACTCTCAGTTACACATACAGATACAGTCACCCACATTACACAGCTACTTTTGTTGAGCAGTTTTGTGAAATCTGTCAAAAATTTCAATGCTGTTCACACCAGTATCAGCAGAAGGCATTACATCACAGTAAGCGCACTAGATCTCTGAAGCCCAGTTAGATCTTCAGGAAGACACATACAGTTCTAAAACACAGAATGATGTTTATAAATACTTGATAGGAATGTCAAGGTCTCTAAAGTTCACCAGAGCTCATCAAGTACAGAAGTTTCAAAATCACTTTAGTCAGCTACATACTTTTACAGCAGTGCTGCTGCTCTACACACATTCTCAGCATGGTAAAGCAATTCTGCTGCATGGGCATGCTCAGATGCCACAACTAGCACATGTGCCATCCTTCGGGAATCTCTGAGTTAATACAGCATCTAGTCTGGCATCCATCCACTTTCACAAAACAACTCATCTAACCCAATTTCTCATCATCTTTGTTAACTGTCCCACAGCTGTGGACAGAAAAATTCCCCAGGGGCCTACAGTCTGTTTCTTTTCTCTTTCCTGACACTCCAATAAAATACACTCTGGTTTCATGATAGAATGCACTGAAACAGGATGAAAATGCCTTCATTTTTGCTGACTAACAAGCATGCCTCCGATCAGATGTGACGACCTTCCCATGACACGGTGACGCAGTCACGAGCTGTGCTCCTACAGCTCCAGAAGTTCACCGGTGCCCACAGATTTCCTGTTTGTGGGTGCCATGGTCAGATCAGAGCAGAGGCACCATGACACACCGTCTGCGGGTGCTGCAGTGAGGGGAAGATTACATCATGTGCAGCCTTGATGTGCCAAGTGCTGTCCTCAAACAGGACAAGAACCTCACAGCAGTCAGCAAAATGAAAAATCGTTCATACTTGAAAGTCCGTAATTGAACTTAATAGGTGGATAAGAGACTTAAGAGCTGAAACCAAGTTTTAATATCCCACGTCAATTAAGAATTCTTGTGTATTATATTTGGTATTCACTACCTAACTATAACCCCAAACTGTTTTAAATGCACTAAACTTGCAGCCCCACCATGAACCCTGATGATGACTTCTACAATCCATAATAAGGATATGACAATATAAAAAGAACCATGCAATTATCTTGGTTCTTCCATCTTTGCGTTTCAGTGAACCTCCCCTTCTTTCTTTTAAGAATCTTGGGAAGCTACTAAATTAAAAGATAAGAAGGCATGCATAATAATACCTTATATTTTCAATTTTAAGTATTTCATATACTTGTTCCCAATTAGGTACCCATGGAATTATGATAATATAAATAGAAGAGCCTAAGCTCTAATTAGCAGATGTTATTTTGAAACAAGGGTACACAAACAGATCAGGAGCCTCATTTAAACTGAGTACAGGGAACAGAAAGTGGACAAAGCCACTACAGGATTTTAACCTACACAAATGCCGAATATTAGTCTTCTTCTCTCTCTTTACACACTCTCCCTTAAAAGAGGAAATTTCCATGCCCAAACTACTTTATTTCTATCCTGTTACATCTTCTCATTCATCAAAGATTTATCAGCCTCATTTAATATATTTCAATTTGGGTAGTTCAGGATGCTTTAACAAACAGGAATTTGTCTGAGCTTGGCTGGATTCCCTCAACTGCACCCTCACCCACCAGTTGTGGATGACTGGTACTAGCCAACTGTACAGCACTGTTCCTGAACAAGTAACAATTGTTAAAATAAAAAAATTAGAGTTTAGGCCATGTATTGTTCTGGGCTACTATCAAAGGAAGCACTCGCATGAAAATACAAAAGCAGGAAACCGTTAAAAAGTACATTTTGTGGTACCAGCTCTTTGCCAGCTTCAGTCTTCACTGTGTACTGTATCACACCAATAAATAAAAGGTGCACTGTGAGCAGCTTTAAAGCAAAAACAAATGACAAAAAATCAAAACAAAACCCAAAGCAAACAAACAGCCACCCCTCTACTCCAAAAAAAAAAAAAAAAAAAAGAAATAAAAAAACCACAAGCAGACTGAAGACTAAAGCACTAAACAATTGTGACAAGAAAAAAAATGTTCACAAAGGTCAATGTTGTCTCCAAGACAACATTTTTATTTCAGCTGTCAGCTTTGAAAGCCAGATATATTCAAATGTCAGTAAATGCAAAAGGCAAAAATTAGTACTCTTATACAGATATACTCACTGGTTTTTCAGAAATCCTTTTTTTATTTAATTATGTACCAATGTTATAATAATAAATCACAAGGAAGAATATCAGTCTTAGCATGCTGATTTACTTATACAAAATTGCAAATTATAAATTTCATTTCAAATTATTAAGTTCACTTCTAGAGTCCTCCTCCTATCTTGCATGTCTCTGGAATAACCCAAACAGCACCAAGGTATGGTTGGACAAAGAGCACACTTGACACTTCTATGTGAAGCTCCCAGATAAAAATCAGCTCTCAGCAAAACTTTACTTTACAGCAGGTGAACAGAACTTGAAATCATAAGCCACAAGAAACAAACAGGATTGAAAATGCGTATTTCAAGCAACACTGTTCACAAGGCTGTAAGTTGAAATTGCATAGCAACCATTAAAAATTTTAACATCACAACAGTTGACAGGAAAGCTGATGTCTTTACAAACAGTTTGATGGGTGAAGTTATGAGTGTTAAGTCTTTGAAATGGGCCTTGATGTCTCTGCTCACTTAGGGCAGCAGGTTTGTTGCAGAGCCCAGAGAGCTTGGCTCCTGAGACAGACAGGGGTCTGCACAGGCCTCAACTTCTGAGTTTTGGGGTAAAACAGCAGGGTCAGGAGGGGAGTATGTGGCAGGCGGCTCGGGAAGGCTGTACCTTCCCTGCACCTCGGCATTGGGGAAGGAAGAGACGTGCAGCCGGGAGTTCAGCATAAAAGGAGGCTGTGCCCTCCGAAACCTGGAGAGAGAAAACCCTGTGGGTGTGTGCCCAGAGGACTCTCTCCCTTTATTTGAATAAAGCTGAAGGACTCCTCTGCCTCCTTTTTGGACACAAACCTCTCGTGTTTGTGGATTTTCCTGACGCAGTGAACAAAACATATACATCACAACACGCAGCCTTCACTAACTTCTTCCTGTTTTGATATTCTTTTTGATATGCACAAAGCATGCAAGAAACAAGCAGGCAGTGCTGTCAAAGAAGCATGCAACACTTAAAGATAAATTGGACCCATAAACACTACTTAGGCTAAAAATAAATCCCTAGAGACAAGACAAACTAATTGTAGACATTAAATTTTTTTAAATATGCTTGTAAAAAAGAAAACACATTTTAAAATCAAACCATGACATCTAAAACTACCTAGTTTTCTGTTTTCATGTTAAATTGCATGAACACTTTCAAAAGATTACAAAAATTATTTTGACAAAAAGATACTCATCATGATACGAGTTCTGCTGAGTAATTGATATTAACATACCTATTTATGTGACAAGTCCATCACCTTTCAGCTTGTTTAGGCTGAGAACATTCCAAAATAACTACAGTGTCAACACCCTGTGTGTGAACGTTCATTTCAGAGACAGAGCCCTTTGCAAAGCCTGATTGTGCTTTAAGCTTACTTTCTTCCCAAACTCAAACTAATTTTTCTAATAATTTTTCTGTAAGGAAGAGCCTGTGCTTTTGCAACTGCTCCGCACAAATCTGTGTTATCTGTCCTGCTCAGAGTCACAGGCACTGAATTGCATTTCTGTTCTTAGTCATGCATGGCTCACTCTCCATGCCCGCAGCATCTCCCGTCACTCTCAGCACTGCTAGCAAAGTACAGTCAAGCCTGACCTAATGTGCTCCCCTGGAAGAGAAGGCAAAAATAAACACACAAAGATGGACCAAATGCTAGCAACCTTGGGTTCAAATTTTACCCATCTTGCATAGCATCAAATAGGGCACTTCAAAATGTTTGCAGCTTCACCTCCTCCTGCAGGGTCCATGTGACAGGCTCTTGTCGGTTTGTGTGTCCTTCAATTTCCATCTGACTTTTATTGCCCGGCTTTGTTACTGAATACCTTATCAAGCCCCAAATAGGTTTTATCAACTCTCAATTCAATCAAGTAATTGAATCAGGTAAGGTTCTGGGATTTGCTTGATGCAGACCATTTAGAAAAAGAAGTTTCCTGACGAGTTACTTCAAGAGATCTGTGCATGAGCCTCTGAAACCCACTACTGAGGGCAAACTGAGGAAATACAATAGGCTTTCCATCTCTCACATCTTGTGCCCTGTATAGCAATAGTGCATTTATGCCATAGCTTTCCCATTAATAATGCTGCTTTGTGTTAGCTGTCTTCAGATGCTGCACACCAAATTCTAGCTAGCCAACTATTTGTTTCCAAACTCCCCCTTTTTCCTTCTTAAACGTTGCAGGAGAGAGGAATTCAAAAGAGGAAACATCCTACGATACTAGGTCAATTAATCTCCATGTCAGCCTGAGGGCAATACAGAGGCAGGCAGAGGAGGAACTGGCAGGATGGCAAAGATAAAGCAGCTGAGTAGCACAGTTCAGTCAGGAACAGCACAGGGCTGAGCACCAGCTGACAGCCTCCCAGTACTGCCATGGCAGGAACACAAAGCAGGAGAGTGATTAATTAGCTTGACAAAAAGGAAAAAAACAGGATTAACAGCTCTCGTTGATACCTACATGGATCCCCAACTTTTTTTTCCAAGAACACTGGACTTGGCTTGGAAAATAGGCTTGGAAAAAACCTCGGCAATGACTTCTACAATCGATAATGATACACTGCAAAAAAAGTATCAAGTGTATTAGGAATACACTTCTATGCCTCTGCTAGGAGGAAACCAACCTGCCTGAAAAATCCACAGCAACTGAACCAAAGTGCCAAGAAACACATTAGTAGGGAGAAATTTGATATTGGCTCTGCAGAGGCCCTGCTGAAAACTGTAATGTTTTTTCCTCAGTGGCATTTCTAACCTCTGTGATACTACAGATGCTTCTGCTGAGTGGCAGCAGAATCCCTTTGTAAATGATGGGGCAGATTCCAGGGTTACTAGCAAGGAAAACAATGCAGCTCCTGAAATTCCCACCTATGCCCCCCACATGAAGCCACAGTTTCCTCTCCTACATTGAAAGAAACTGTTCAGGGATTATAAGAGGAATAATTTTATGCAAAAAAAGAAAAAGCAAGAAAGAATCCACTGACAATCCAAGCTCTGGTACTCTGGTAAGATCAGTTCCTTGCTTCCTTACGGCAAACACACTTAACCATTCACAGCCTCTCTGAAGCTCAGCTGCATGAGTGTGATATACACCAAGCAGAAATGAACACATGGGTCAACAATTTAAATACAGCAGCCAATAAATCAGAAATCAAAGTGGACTTGAATTGAGTATACAGAGACTCTCCAGAAAATGTTTAAGGTCTGATAATAGGTAAAAATGAAAACTACTGCTTTAAGAAATTTAGTTTAATTCCCAGCTGTCCAACAGGCTATCACAGGAACATCTACACAGCACAATTTAAAATAGGGTTTTTATTCCATCACAGAAGCAGACAATGTGATGCACACAACAAGAGGTACCACGAACCAGCTCAGCCCAGAGAGATGGACCCCACAGTTCCTTCCAGGGGCTGCCATGCCCAAGAACTGGTCTGTGGAAGGCAGCTGTGGATTGCAGCTCTGTGCAAGCCTGGTGACAGGCAATAGGGACAACGAGCTAAGTAAGAGCAGAAAATTGTGCTGCAACACATTCCTCCATGCCTTCCCTCCCATGACAAACAAGTAAGAGACAGCCTCACCCTATCGTTCATAAGGAGATCCCGTTATATGCGTGACTAAATACTCAAGTGAAAATCTTTCTCCATATTAAAAAAACTTAAATAAAAATCCACCCATGGGAAAGTGCCACAAATCTGATATACCAAGGGAGCAGAAGTAATAATAAAACAAGTTAATTAATGATGGGGACAAATATTCCAGGTTCAAGTAACCTGAGAAGAACCAGCGATTAACTCAATAGTATCTCTGGGACAAATAATTTTCCTTTCCCCATAACTAATTTATCTTTTGCCAGTGGGGTGCTCTCATACATGGAAATTTAACTTTATGGCACATTACAGTTTAGCTGTATCATATTACTTAGAAACTTACAGGACAGGATCATTTACAATTTTGCCTCAAGGCCTCAGAATTCAGCTTAAAACAGACTCTGAAAATGAAATTACCCTGACCTGGCCAAATGCCAATCCCAAGGGCACTGTCCACAGCAACTTTCCTTTCCTCAGGCTACCTTAGCAGAACTTCTAATAATGTTCCTGAAGGTTTGGTTTAACATTATCCATTTAATTGGATAAGCTCTTCTTATGACAATGAACAGAGAGTGATGCCATTCGGATCACACATCAACAACGTGTTGGCCCAACTGCGGAACATCTGAGCACATTTCATTTTCACATCAAACATTTTACAAATACATGCCTTTGGCACAACAGGGTCATCAAGTCATTTCTATGGCTGTAAGACAGCCAATATAAGTTAACAAAACCTCTTCTCATGCTTCTCTTTCTCACCTTGCTTGCCTGATCTCATTGTGGATTAAACTTTAGAGCCTGTATTTGTTCAGTAGGTCCCAGGTCCTCCCCTCTGTGCCCCACTCTGCTGGGCACAGTATGAAGAAATTGAGAGCAATGACCCTGCTCACAGTCCAAAACAAACCACACAAATGAAGAACAGCCCTGCCCCAATGAGGTACCCAGGATCACCCTAGAAGACCTCACAGTCCACCACACAGGTAAGGCACAGTGACAACTTGTTCCCATACAACAGCACCTTAAACATTTAAAAACCATTATTCAATACATCCTATCTGTTAAAACGTCCATCTTATCTAGAATGGCTGCCTGCCAAAAACAATCACAAAGCATCTCACATGCCCTTTTTGATTTCATTACACAACAGTGTTTTCCAGACATTTAAAAATCCCCACAGTATGTGCTGGTTTTAAGATATAGCTGAAGATTGTCTTTGCTATTCAGTCTGGGTCTGAGCTCTCTACTGAGCTGTTTCCTACAATAGCTTTTGTAATATACTGTATTTAATTTTGAGTGATGAGTAGCAGCATTTCACTCAACTTCAATACTACACATCAGCAAGGCATTCAATCACTTTATTTTAACAACAATTTGTTGTTGAGATTCTAGAAATTCAAGTCTGGCAAGCTTTTTAATATGCATGAGTACATTTCATAGAAAGCAAAAAGTACATTTCCCATTCTGCTCAGCATGTTCAAGTTCCATCTTCTTTGCAGAAACAGATCACTTAGAAAGGAAAAATCTTTGAATTAATGCAAAAGAGTCTCTGAAATCCAGCAACTAACATTGATAAGCAAGGTAAAGAAACTGGGGTGATTTCTAAACCTCCATTAGAGATGGGATACTAATTTTTCAATTTGCTGTGAAACAGATTTCAGGAACATAATGGAAAGGGGGAAAATTGAATATTACCATGCATGCAAGAAAAATGTTTGAAATATCCTATTTATCTTCCCTCTCTAAGGGATGTGAATTCTTTTGTACTCCTTGATGATGTGAATCACAGATCAGCATTCTGGGAATCAAGCCTATTCCCATTTACCAGCGTAATATGATCATTTAGCATAATTAACACACGATATTTCATTACTGCCATGGACTTGGACCAGATCTGAAATGTAAATATTTGCCAAACTGCACATCCTAGTGCCCAGTGCTACACAATGGTGTAACTTAAGACACACACTTGATTTGCTTTCTCTTCTGGGAGCAGAGTTAAGGCTGCTGTGGGAATTCTCACTTTCATAACATGAGGCAGCTTAAACATTATAGATGATGTTACATTAATTTCTGCAGTATCAAATTTTAAAGGTGTGGAAACAAGATGAAAGAGCTCACAATATAGCAATCATTTCAAGTGGCACAAGAATGAAGAGAAAGAAAAGTCCTGGAACAAATAAAAACCATTTCAATCTTCCCCAACTATCTTTTCCCTAGTGTACTCCATCACCCAGCTCTCCCAGGACACAGCAGTCAACAAACCACCATTCTGTGTGATTCAGAGCGTGGCACACATGCAAAAGGTAATCAGAAAAATCATTGCAAGATGGAAACACACAGCAGCCTTATGGAGAGACATTTTATAAGCAAGCCATGACTCTTTATAACAATCTTAAGTTGTACAGCATGAAATTTCATAGGTTCTTTATCTTACATACTGTAACATTGTGTCTCATCTACTACAAATACAGATGTTACCTGTGTCAATGCCTAACACCCCCCACCTATCTTTTCTTTCTTTGTCTTGCAACAGAAATGTCAGGAAGCTATTCACATCTGTGTTGGTTTTGGGATTAGTTTTCTTCACAGTGGCTGGTATGGGGCTGTGTTTCGGATTTGTGTTGAACAGAGGGTTGATAATATAGAGATGGTTTTGGTGCTGGTGGGCAGGGCTTACACAGAGCCAAGGCCTTTTCTGCTTCTTCCACAGCAAGGAAATTGGATGTGGGAAATTGGGAAGCAAGAGAGCTGGGACAGCTGACCCCAACCAACCAAAGGGATATTTCATATCGTGTAACATCATTCTCAGTGCAGCAAGTGAAGGAAGAAGGAGAAAGGGAAGAAGATTGGAGAGATGGTTTTTGTCTTCCCAAGTCACCATTACACGGGATGGTGGGCCCTGCTCTCCTGGAGATGGCTGAACACCTGGAAACAGTAATTTAATTCCTTGCTTTGCTTGTGCTTATGGGTTAACCCATGAGTTTTTTCAGTTTTTACCTTTCCAGTTCTCTCCCCAGTCCTGTCAGTGGTGGAGTGAGCAAGCAGCTGTGTGGGTTTGGCTGTTGGCTGGGGTTAAACCACAACCATGTCCAATATCAAATGTACAGGTTTCAAGCTAGTTCTATACCTCCTATTACTGATTTTTCTCTTGGAAACACACAAGTCCTACAAGTGAAATTTTCCACAGCAGTCAGACAACAGAACTATTGCCTTGACATTGAAAACCCTCTCAGGATATTTCCCAGTTTTCTCTTAAATAAACAGCATCCCAAAGACAATGCATCTTTGCAGTATCCCCAAGACTGAGTTGTTGAGTAGCATCACC
Source organism: Cettia cetti (assembly GCA_013401135.1). Classification (NCBI taxonomy): domain Eukaryota; kingdom Metazoa; phylum Chordata; class Aves; order Passeriformes; family Sylviidae; genus Cettia; species Cettia cetti. The sequence goes on along the minus strand of VZUI01011186.1, from coordinate 164,907 downwards.
TCTGATGAATAACACAAGAGTAAAGGAAAGCTCCAGCATTCCTTTTTCCTAGCCTCACCTAACATTCTTAGCTTTTCCCAGTTGCAAGGAGACTCTTTCCCTTCACAGACCACAATCTCTCATCACTCATCCCAAAATGTACAACAGTAGATGTTCTTTGCCTGCAGCTGTCATGACAAGTTTTACACAGCAGCAGAGAAGTATGAAACAGTTCTTGGCAAGCCTACTGCAAGAGTGGACTATTAGTTCTCTGTTGCTCTCACTGCTTGGATTTATCAAACTGCACTCCTTGCAGCCTTTGGAGAACACGTGCATTCAGCAGAGAGGTGGATCACCTTGCTTTCCCTAAAGGAGCAGAAGTTGCTTCTTCTGCTGTGTCAGAAGCTTAATGAAAGGTAAGCAGTGCCACATCTTCCATTTGCTCCTAGGCAAGGTTAAAACCCTGAACACAGGGAATGTAAAAATACAAAGCAATGGGCGTGCAGCTGTACTAAGACACCTAACCCCAGGGTATCCCTGAGTTCCTCCAAGATCAGTCTATTTTTCTAAGTCTGTTTATAAAACTACCCTTGCACAAAAGGATAAAACTTAGGTGGACTAATGAAAGTGCTCTCAGTAGGAACCTTGTTTCATTCCTCCCTGCTTCCTTTCCCTACAAATGTCACAGACAGGTAAGAAAACAGAGGAAGAGGAATATTTGCATATAATGAAGAGGATTATTGTCCTCCTCTGTTACATTTCCTTTGGTACTTATGGCAGCACTTAGAGACAATCCCAACAACCACATTACTCTGGACTCTCTCAGCATTTGTGGCAATAAAATAACAGATTACAAAATAGTTTTGTAAGGGCTCAATGTTGGACCAACTCGTCTTCCCTTAAGGTCAATGTGAGCAGTATTAAAGATAAGGCTTAATGACTCCAAGAATCTTTTACAGAGATCTTACTTACTGAAGTAACTAGATGTGCACCAAGGAAAAAGTCACAGATCAAATCTGGAAAAAAGAAGAAGAACAAAATTATATTTTTTTTATCCTTTGGATCCACTTCCCACCACAAACATAATCAGCTTAGGAGGACAGAAAGGAGAGATTCAGGGAGATTTAAAAAAACAAACAGGAAAAGGTATATCAAATTCCACCTGCTCCTAAACAAGAGGAATAAGTCTTAACACTGGTCTCCAGGGTATAATTCACTGATTTGATCTGGACTCAAGTTCAAATAATGGCAATAGGCAAAATACTAAAACAGTCTTACAGAAACTAAAGGGAAAACAGAGACCACAAGGAAAAGCAAAAGCTGTGTGTCTACTAAATCAGAAATACTAGTCAGAAAAATCCAGGGCTTCTATCCCTTGGTATTTAGGTCTCCCATTATCACCATGACTCCTGACGACCTGCTTAGAGCAGCCAAACTAGAAATTAAGCAAGACCCTTCCTCACAAACTCTCCCCCAGTAGCCTTGCTTCAGTACAACACAGAGTCCTTTGCCTCTAGGACAACTTCTGAAGTCAAAACCACACAACAGAAAGCGCCCCACCTTCTCCAATTCATACTGGAGCTTTCAAGCCTCTAACAGCTCCACCCCAATGTTAGAAGGGTGCTACAGTTAGCAAAGTGAGACTAGTATTTCCTTCAACCAAATGGAGGAAAGACATGGAACAGTGCCATCTCCACTGTTTAAAGGCCCATCAATATTATTGCAGCTGCAAATAAAAAAAGAAGTACAGACTATTTTTTTTTTAAATTGTGATTATTCAGAAAACTTGGTCAATGGAAATGTTTCCATCACTCCATTGTTGTTGATTTTGAAATTAATATTTTCCCTTTGCCTTCCACATTGTATCAAGTAAGACAATGAAACATTGCTGTTGATTTCACAGTCTGTTCACTTACCTGTTTCAGCACATGGACACTTCAAGAGATCATACACATCACTTCTAGACATCTTTGATAAAGTGAACTAATGCTGTATGAACTCATTACTGATATTGGTCTCCATGGCAAGCACTTGCAGGCATCCACCCAACCTAACCCCCCTCCTCAGTGACACAGGTGACAACAACTTCAGCCACTGAAATCCTCACACTGAAATCAAGGGTAGCTAAGCAATAACTAATAAATAATAAAATAAATAAATATTTTTAAAAAAATCAATAATTGAATTAGCTAAGATTCCCACAGTTCCACTGTGTACATGTGGGCTAGTTCGTCAAACTGCTCTCACACACAATATGCTGTCAGCTACACCTATAGATGAACTTTCTTCACCACTGATGTAAGCCAGTCATGAACACAGCACAATCTGTAGCAAAGGCAGAAATCGTCTGAGAGGAGCACTTCAAGTCATGTAATCCTCAAAAGCAGGTAGCAGTCCTAGCCGTTTCAGAGGTACACTGACTTGCTTGACAAAAGCCAGCTCTACATAGTAAAATTAAGAAAGGAAAATGAAATGCCTGCAAGAAAACTGTTAAAAAGTTCTTGTTGTCAGCCAAGGTAAACATTAATAATAAAATCAAAGAAACAAGGGTCTTTTGATAGACCAGAACCGGTGAGATGAAAATTCATGGACCAGAATTGAAAAGTTCAGTTCATGCTTCCCACTGATTCACTGTGTGGCTTGGGTAGGTAGAAGATTGTTGCAAAAACTGTGATGCAAGGAACAGCCACTCTGTAAATCCTTCAAAAACTTGAATCTTTCACTAAACAGTTGAATGGAACAGGTTGTCTGGCTGCTGAGTACAGTTCTCTACAAGAGTACAGAACTGTACTCAGCAGCCAGACAAACCTAGTCAATCCACAGTTCACAGCAGAAGAAAGACAAGTCTGCCTTCCAAAGCAGAAGTCCTATAACAAGAGGCCTAACCAAACCTCAAAGAAGAAAATGCTGACCTTTTCCCTCCTAGAAAGCTCAGTGACCGGTCAGTACTTATCTCCTGCTAACCATTAGGTACATCACCACACCTCTCCCCAAAATTAAGCCTTCTTGTCTTTCAGTTTCTCAAACCACAGCCCAAGGGCAAGCAAGTCTGTTTGCCTTTGTGAATAGGTGCTTTGGACTCAATGTCATCATCCATCACAGGTAAGTACCTACTTTGGCTGTCCTTGACAGTTTTGAGCTTGACATGGGGATATTTTGTGCCTGAAGTATGAGATTAGTCCATTTTACTAATAAAATTAAAACCTCCAACTTTAACCACTTACAGATCTTTGAAACAGAAACTGGGCTGTCCAGTGATACAAGCAGAAACAGTCTGGTAGTGATCTTCTACTAAAGACTTAAGAAGAACATGGAGCAATGAACATCACTTTCCAGTATCTCTTAAAAGTAAAGGAGGGGGGTGACTAAGTACCTTCAGAACAAACAAGGGCCTTAAGAAGATTTTGGTAAATTACTTTCAAATTTCAAAAACAGAAAAACTGAAGAGAACTTGCTAAAGCAGAGAGAAAGATGGAGATTCCTGAATGAAGCAACATTTCTCTTTAAAAAGCCCTTTTAAAACATTTCAGAAAAAAACACCTACATATCTAAATGACTTGCAGCAATTTTGTTTCCTTTTTGTGGTTTCATGTAGAAACAGCAAGGAAGAAAAGGACTAAAGACAGCAAAACTGTTCTGCTCTTACCATAGAATGAACTTCCTCAGCTTGTCAAAGAGGAACTGACAGAGAGCAGAATAAGAAGGAAGAACCGAAGATAGAGACTAGATAGCTGTGAAAACCAAGCTATGATGAAACACAAACAGGACTTTCTGTGTTCATAAAAGAAAACCAGATGCAGTAGAGATTGCTTGGGTGTCCGTGGAGAGTAGGCAACTGAAGATGGATTTTTCAGAGCAAACTGACTGCTTTAAGAAAGATGTCTTAAGAAATTATTTTAAGATAAACAGAATGAAACCGAGAGACTTTCTTGTATATGTCTTGGGAGGTAGTTTGTGGTGACCATTCACCAGGAAAATGGTGCATCAACATGGAACTTAAAAAACTGAAAGCCATCTGGATGAATTTACACTGGTGTGGGAACTTACAACTCTGTTCTCATTTCCTCCTCCTGGTTCTCCCTAGACAATCCCTTCTCTACTTCATGGCCCTTTTTACTTTGCTCTCTATATAACTAGAATAGAGCACACATCCAAAAGGCTCCTGTTCTCAATGAAGTCCCTTCCTCTACAAACAGTCAAATCACTCTATGGATCCCTGGTCCCAGCAATTACTTTTACCACGGCCTTCATATCCTAATCTCTGACCATATTCACCTGAAACATTGTTCCAAGTCTTCCCACATGAAGCAGGAGAAGTTTCAGTGTGTCGGACTTAGCTGATCTTCCATCCTGAATAGGTGTGAGGGAAATATATCAGGATTTTTCCCAAAGTTGCAGTTTTTCCCCCTTGCTCATCATCTTTGATAGCATTCAATAGCTCAGCATCAGGTATCTATGATACTTATATCCTCCCTATAGATGCTTCTGCTGCTATCCACAGTGGCCCAGGTTCTATGAATGCAAAGTCTTGCCAGTCCAGCTGTTTTTTGCACTGCTGGGAAACAGATCAGCAAGAGCTTTTCTAACACTCAGAGCCACTGTTACTTGGCAAAACTTTGTGAGACAAAGTGCACAGCAGCACTGGAGAGATCCAAAAGCTCTGATGTATGAAAGAAAATCACTTAATTTATACTTGGAAGGTTTCCTTTACAGGCTTTTAGGCCAGCCATTTAGGTTTTTATTTTACAAGGAGACATGCTCCCATCTGCATGTTAGTACGGGTCTCCTCTACAGCCAGAACCATTAACCCATTTCCCTAATGGAATTTTGTCCACATGTATATAAATACATATAAACAATACTGTGCAGACTGTCCTCCAGCAGAAACAACATACTAGGCATTCCCAGAACACTGCTTTCAATCCTTAACAACTTCAGCTGCACTTTCTTCAAACAAAGTCAGGTAACAACCTTCATTCACATACGGTTACAGTCTCAAAATAAAACAGAATGCAAAGCTGATTTTGGGATAAGTATATATTTACAAAATCAAGGAACTGTTTAAAATAAAGCTGGATGAACACACTGGGCAGAACCACCTTTCACTGAACTGTATGCAGAGTTGTGGCTAAAAAACAGCAGTAGAGAAACAGAAAGGAAAGTATGCTTTCAAAAGCATTCTTGAATTATTTAACCTTAGAAATGTGCAAATGAAAATAAAAAGTCTCCTTGCCTGTGCTCAACGTGAGGTTGAAGTACAACTGCAATCACCATAAATATGGAAGTCAGCGTAGTGCCATAAGGCACTGGAGGAGACAGCACTGACTACCCAATTGCACAGGACAAGTCTCTTGGGCTCTTCTCACCAATGTCCTAAACCCAGGATTCCTTCAACTTCAAGCTTTGCCTCACTCAATCCTTCAGGTCAAATGAATTTAATTAAGAGTGAAATTAAAGGACACCAAATATAGGAGAGTTCATTGGGCCCTCTGCTCTCTGGGATTTCCACTGACCCCTGTTCCCTAGCACAGAGTCTCAAAATTTTGAGCTGTCTTCTTCAAACCTGCTGACAGGGTGTGATATTTCAGCTCTCTGTTCAGTGTTCCACCTCATCCTTCCTTTTCAGCCCTTCCTCCCAGGGGAGGGCTGCAGACTTCCTCTCCCTTAGCCTAGTGCCTTCTCAAGGCTCCTGCCTTCCCACCCACTCCCCCCTGAGCTCCTTCTCCAGTCTAGCCCTGCCTCCTGCCCAGACACGCCACACATAGATAATGCAGCTACTGTGGTCCTGTGCCTGCAGGAGGTTGATAAATTCCATCAAACCCTCACTGTGAGCTTACACAGACCAATCCAAGAACTTGTAAATCTGTGAGGACAGCCCAGGGTGAAGGCAGCTCTATTTGAGCAATATCAGAGTAGAAACTAAAGCCCAATTAACACAGTTCAGCTGATTCTAGAGACATACAGTGACTCGGCCTCAAAAATATCAGCTCTTCACTAGTTAATGCAGTTTGTTTCCCCTTTTGCACTTGTAACAGGGATCATGGAAATAAACACCCAGCTATTAGTCACTTCCACCTTCAGAAATATCAGGGGTTAGAACAGCATGACAGTGTCTGCATTAGAAAGGAGAACTCTGACAACAAAAGGGAAAAGTGCTTTCAAAAAAACTTTTATAAGTTTTCCTGTTATATCTTTTAAAACAAAGATTAATGCAAACTTCAAATCTTTTAAATGTATGGTACTACTTCAGTGTTATTGCAATGTTACAACATCATAGTCACATCACTGTAAAGAAATGCTAAGCTTAATTAATACCTTTGGCCACTTAAAGGCCTACTGGAGCATATGTTTATGGTTTAGTCTGCCCCATCTCCCTGGAGCTATCCCTACAACATGCCTATCTGTTTTATACTCTTGATTTTCAAAGCTTTTCAACAACAGAATTTTTTTCACCCCTCCTCAACAAGCAGTCTAACAGACCAATACATCTCACTGGCATCAAAACCCAGCTCATTGCTCATTACTTACCCAGGATCCCACATTCCCTATCTGTTCTTTCTTCCATGTGAAGCACAGTCAGATGCCTCCTTTTTTACTGGGCTTGCAGACAGTAACACCTTGCAGCAGCTGGGCTTTGCCCAAGGATCATGCCTCATTCTACAAACTCTTGCCCTCAAGGTCTATTTTTTGACATCAAAAAAATGCAAGCGTTTTGGGATATCGTCAGAAAACAGAGGGCAAGATGAGATAGGGCTTGAAAGACATTTAAGATAGTGTTGTCCAGCTGTATTAACATTTAACTCACAGAAACATCACCTTCCCAGAAACACCTGTGCAATGGGCAAAGCATCCAGCATCTTTCACTGGAGAACAGAATCCAGCCTCATGACAAACACACCACAGAAAACATGTCACTGAACCACAGAAAGTGACCCACATGACAGATTTGATGGGTTTTTTCCCACCAGGAAACACAGCATTGGCATTCAGCAATGCATGTTTCATTGAGGGAAGCTACAAGGAGCAGCAGAAACAGCCTCTGAAAGTCAGTTTTAGAAGATCAGGAGAGATGAAGAGGAAGTGCAGAGTGCACTACTAACACCTGTAGTCTCCAATGAAGTAACTTGTTAACACCTGAGTAAAACATACAGAAGTTTGTATCTTCCCAACAAGTACTTCTCCTCAAAATTAAATTCTAACATGCATTGCACTGAGCAAAGAGATGGCACTTCCTGAGCACATCCCCACTTTTCCACAATTTCACTGCCATGTAGAGAGGAAAAAACAAATATCTATTTGTGATCCACTCACAATCTCTGGGTATTGCTAAGATGGCCTCACTAGGGTTGACTCAATCCTAAGGTCTGTTAACAACCACAGCACAAATGGAGAAATGAACTGCTGGTCCTGGCATGGATCACGAAAATATTCTGTTTTTTAGAGAGTCAAAGAAGACAACCCTCAGATAAGACCTATTTCCTGGTCATACACTGTCTTTCCCCAAGCTCAGCACCATGCTTCATTGTCACCACACTTCCTACGTGAAATTCGAAAGAATGTGGTTTGATTTATTCCAGAACGCATCTTGAAGTGATATTACACCAAAAGGGCACTTTGTACTTTGAGAATCACTAAAGGAAAGTGACTTTACAAATACAAACCATTCCCCTACCCACACATATCTTTCCAGCATAAGCTGCAAACATAGTGAGAAAAGTTTTTAATTTAATTTCTTTTAGCATCTTTGCTAAAATCTTTTTCTTTTAAAATCTTTGCTGATGTGTTGCTACACATCAGCATCCTAAAACCTTCCTTCATTTCTTCATCTGGGGTATTTTCAAGTATTGCCATTGTTTTACACACCTCTTTCCTTCTCAGACCAAATGACTGCTCGATCTCAGGATCAGAGAATTCATGCTGGAGCAGGCCTGTGGGGGTTCCATCATGCTCTGCCTTACACAGGGCAAGCTATGAGGTCCCAATAGGACTTCATCCACTTTGGCCTTGAAAACCTGTGAGGACAGACATTGCATAACCCCTCTGGGCAAGTTGTTCCAGCATCTGACAGTCCTCATTGCTGGAAAAGACATCTATCTTGAACCTCATTTCAACTTTCCTTTGTTGTCCCTCATGCAGTCACCATACACCAAAGAGCTCTGTCTTCTTGAGAACCCCCTCTAAAGTACCAGAAGGTCTCTACAGGTCCCATCAAAGTTTTCTCTTCTCCAAGCTGAACAGGCCTAGTTCCCTCATGCTGTACCAGAGCTCTGAGAGCACTGAAAGGCCTTTAAATGCTCTCTTAGCCTCACATCCACCCCTGCTCTCTGCTCATGGCACCAGGAACCCCATTTTAGCTCTGCCTGTGGCCTTCAGCGCCCTGCCTCCAGCCACGAGTGTGAATCCTGGTCCGGGACTGCACTGATGCAGACCCTGACCTGAGATAATCACTTCCTTGGGTACTGGCTGCAGTTTTATTAAAATAGTTCCTGAGTATTGTCAGATGCCTTAACTTCCAGGGCACAACACTGGCTCATGCTCAGCTTCTTTAAAGCATTCTCATCTCTTTTTGTCACACATCAATAAATCTAGTGACATTCAAAGTAGAAAACTAACAGGGCACCAGTCATTTGCAAACAGCAAAACTCTGAAATATGACAAAAAGGTAAAACTGAGATGGGTTTTCAATTGTAAAACCCAAGTACCTCAGGAATATTAACATACTACTTCTAAAATAAGCAGTCGCTTCTGCTCCAGCTCTCTCAGAATAATACCAAAACAAAGTCTTGGACTCTCTGATGCAAACTCGCCAGTTTCACTTGTGACACAAATGTGAAAGTAACTCCTCCATTCAGTGCTGCTGCCTCAGTGTTGGTTTGCTATTTGTGTTCTTCCTGTGTTTCACTTTCCTATTGCAGTTTTTTAGTTAGTGTGTTTGGGGATACAGGAGTTAAACACTAAAAATACACAGTTGTGATGGAAATACCCTCATGGGCAGGCTGAGGTTTGGCATGCTTTGGAAGAAAATAACTTAAAATAGCACAGAAAGCAAAGACTGTGGGATATGCATCTCTGATAGCTACTTTCTGGTGAAATAACCAAAATAGCTAAGATAACACTGACATTCACCATTAACCCTCTATCCTACTCAACAGAGATGAACAGGGCCATTCCAACCTCAGAGCTTTGCCTGAATAACACAAATGACATTGACTCCAAGGTCTTCTTATACAGCTTTATTAATGAGAATTAGGTTTAAAGAAAGTGCAGGTACCCAAAACCAAGTTTGCCACGAGTCCTACAGCCCCATTATAGAAAAGGCTTTTTCTGTAGGATTTGCAATTTGATCATGACATGTCTAAAAATATGAAATGAAAAGATCTGGAGGCAGAAACTATATTAGGTTCATCCATTTTCATACTTGGAGCTCAGGAAAAATGCAAAATGGAAGCAAAGGACATAAAACTGCAAGGACTGACTTTTTTTTTTTCTTGGTGTTTTCAACATCACATTGATAGTTTATCTTTTGACATTCTAAAAGTTATTGAGTGCTAACTTTGGCCCCACATTCCATGCCAACACAATTCATATGAATGCACACTTCAGTAGCTGCCATCCTTTGCAGTTATACACCCTGGCTACAAAGGACTCCACTACCAGCTTAACAAACAAACCATTAAAACAATTTGTGGCACCTGTTACTAACAACTTTGCTACAGGAACATGTTAAGGTTTGGCTTCCACATGCAACATTTAGGCCCATCTAGGAATGGGCCAAGAGCCCAAACAAACTGTGTGATTTGATTCTCATGGCTGTTCTAGAGAATATTTAACTTTTACCCAGACATATCCCAGGTGACTTATGCCCAAGGCTTAAAGTAAGTTCAGTGCAGTCAGGTAGGAAAATCAGGTGCCCCCATTCCTGAACTATACAGAGTAAAAGCACAAAACAAAAGATGTTGATAAACGGATTAAGTAGAGACATGCAGGTCAGCCTCGCAGTCTAATTTTTCTTCTTAACACAGCATCCCCATACCACAGGTACCCTTCCCTATGCCCGTCAGAAATCCCTGGAGCTGGAGGCCTCGACGAGAGGCAGACCTCCCACCTCCCACCAGGAGCACGATAGCAGGCGGATAACCAAGACTCAGCAAGAAAAGTTTCCAAAAGCTCGAACAGGAAAAGGCCACGCTGGAGTCAAGTTTTACATAAGAAGGGGGAAGGCAGGAACCGCTGGCACCAAGTCCGCGGGCGGCTGCCGAGCGGAGCTGTCAGCCCAGGGCGGGCTCGCTCCCATCCCGGCCGGGCGCAGCCTCCCCTCACGCCTGCCCTGCGCGCTCCCAGCCCCTCACTCCCGCTGCACCTCCGGGGGGCCCAGGGCCACAGCCGAGGCAGCCCTCGCCTGCCAGCAGAGCTGTCCCACGGGTGTTTTCCCCGGCGGCGGGGACAAATCCATCCCCAGCCGAAGCCATCCGCTCCCGTGCGGGATGGGCACCGCGGGATCCCTGACCGAGAGCAGGAGCGCGCACGCAGATGCCGCTGGGCTCGCCTCAAACCTCTGAACTAACTTTCCTGTTTCCGCAAAAATCACACAGGCACCGGGGGGGGGTTATTGTTTCCAACAAACACTCCTCACCCCTACGAGCCACCCGCAGCCCTCCCGCACCCCCATCCCGCCGGGACCCCGCCGCTCCCCAGCATCTCCAGCGGCCGGGCCGGCATCCCGCGACCCCCGCGACCCCCGCGACGGGCAGCCCCCGGCACCCCCGCCCCGGGCCGCCCCGCTCCTGCCACCTCCCCTCTCCCAGGGCCGGGAACCGCCCGCACGTCCCCGCCAGCCCTCGCCCCCCGCGGCGCCGGGGCTCACCCGCGCGTCCCTGGGCCGGGCCGGATGGGGCCGAGTGCTGGGGGAGCGGCGGAGGTAGGGCAGGACACGGCCCCAGCTCCTGCCAGCGGAAACGGGAGGAGGGGCTCGGACCGGCGTTACCGAGCGGGGAGGAGCTGGGGGCGCTGCCCAGGGGAGGCTCCAGCCCCGCGGAGGAGGGAAGGGAGGGATAGAAGCGAGGGAGCGGTGCCGGCCCGTTCTTTCGGCGCACCCCAGCCGCTCCATCCTGCGCCCTCGGGAGCGCCTTTGGCAGAGCTCTGCCTAAAACCCGCCGCGCTCCCTCTGCCGCCCGCATCCTGCGGGAAGCCTCCGGGCTGGGCACCAGGAGCATCCCCCGGCGCAAAACCCTCCCGGAGCTGGCGGCATGGGCCGGGGCGGGGGTCACCGACCGCACCCCTCAGCTGCCCCCTGGCCCGAGGGAACCCGCGGCTGGACGTGCCCTCCCGGGCTCAGGTAGGCAGGGGTGGTGCCCGTGCCCGCAGGCGGCCCCGAGTGCAGCCCTGACCGCTGCTGCAAACGGCAAACCCGGGCTGAGATGCTCGGTGGTCCGAAGCCCACCACGACTGCCAGTGTGCTGCTGTGGCTTCTAGCACAGGGTAAAGCATGTCCGAGTGCTCCTCTGAGCTTTATGCGGTGGCAGCAGAAGTTGTAGACAGGTGTGGGTCGGTCTCTTCTCCCAGGTAACAAGTGATAGGACGAGAGGCACAGCATCAAACTATGCCATGTGAGTTTTATTTAGAATAGGAAATACTTCTTCACTGAAAGGGTGCTCAAACATTGGAACAGGTTGCTCAGGGAAGTGGTGGAGTCACCATTCATGGAAGTATTCAAAAAAATGAGTATATATGGTGCTTAGAGACTTGTTTTAGCACTGGACACAGCAGTCCTGGGTTTATGGCAGGACTCTTGGAGGTCTTTTCCAATCTTGATGATTCTTTCCTGTGATGCTATGAGAGACAGGGCCATCAGGGAGATCTGACATCATATAGAAAGTCCCCACCTGCCTTCCTTTGGGTGTCAGTGGAAGTGCAACAAAAAAGTCAACTTTAAACACTGTCTCCAGCAGAACACTTTCTTGAGTTAACAGAGCTGAGGAAGGTTCTGGCGTGGACCACTAAGTGAAGTGTTATGGGCTGGGGAAACAACCTAGATCTGGGGCAGAGATGCCTACAGAAGTAGAGTGGTGCAGTTATGGAACATGGGCCTCCTGAGAGGAACTGTATTTTACAGTGTATGAAGAACAACTCAAGGCTTTACCATAAATGTTATTGCAAAAGAAATATCTGTTTCACATTCCTAGGTCCCCTGTGTATTCTCATTTCCTTCTCTGGTGCTGGTACTGCTGCTGTCACACTTCTCACTTCAAGGTGATGTCTACATCAAATATATTCTCTTGTACCTTCCATCGCGTCTTAAGTGGATTTTTATAAACTGCTTGGTTCAACAAACTCGAAGGATCCTAGTGGCAGCGCTGCCGGCAACACAGCTGCCATTTGCTGCATGTTTGTTTCTGTCTCTCCCAGAAGAGAAGCATGTGCAGCAGCTCTCTGTTAGTCATTTATTTACATGCAGAAGTACACAAACATTGCTCTGTGTTTACCTTAAAGCAAGCAATGAAGGAAATATGTCTTGCAATGCAGCAAGACATAAAGAGACCTGTGGAGAGAATGTCTTTTGGTTCTTTGGTTCCAGGTTCCAAGAAGGGTCCATCTCCTGGATGCTGTAGCTCTAATGCAGCAAATCTCATTATACCTGAGGACTAAGTGATCTTCATTCCAGAATTGATGCCAATCTTTAAATAACTTAAACTTTGGAAATAAACACTTACTGAAAGACAAGCAGCACAGGAAGTCAGCAGACAGTGAGAACACATTTGACATATTTGGTGGTGGTGTTATTGTTGGTCAGTTGTTCCCTCTAAAAAAAACAGCATGATACTGTGTTCTTGTTGAATAAGCAAAGCAGCTTTATATCCAGGTATATGGGATTTCTATAGTTCAAGTCAAAGTGAAAAATGAATATGTGAAAGCAAGTCATCATTTGGTGTCTACCAAAAAAGATAGAATGTGCACAGGAAAAAACCAAAACATATATGGGAGCTTTGTGTGAACCTGATCATTTAGGGAAGAGCTTGGGGATCACTGTGAAACTGAGGACTGGAGTGGCTGATACTGTAGATACACTTTGTGCCAAGGAAACTGCATTTATCTGCAGGTCTCTTCTCAATTATGCCAGTAAGTTTAGGAAAGCAATCTGTTAGATCTGCCTTTCAGCTTCAACTAGCTATCTTCCACATGCAACCGATTCTAACGTGGGGGCACTCTGACGTTCTCCATACAAAGAAGAACAGAAGGAGTTGCACCTCATCAGCACATTCTCCAGGCCATCAGCGACAGGATGAGAGGCCAGTCTTAGGCTGCACCAGGGGAAGTTTTGGCTAGGCATTAGGAAAGTGTTTTTCACAAAGAGTGGTTCAGTATTAGAATGGGCTGCCCAGGGAGGTGGTGGAGTCACTGTTCCTGGAGGTGTTTAAAAAAACAAACGAATGTGTCACTTAGTGCCATGGTTTCATTGATAAGGTGGTGTTTGGTCATAGGTTCAACTTGACAATCTCAAAGGTCTTTTCCAACCTCGTTAATTCTGTGATTCTGTGTACCTGAATCCATGGCATCTGACCAGCAAACCTGAAGGCTACATGCATCTTCTGAGAACAGCTTTGAGTAACTGCATTTGAGGCAGAAAGGACTCTTCCCAGTGTACTTCACAGGATGTACAGATGTACCCCCACTACTGTAATAGCAAGTCTGTGGCTTTGGTCCCAGCCATCAATTTCAGATGAAATCATAACATGGCAACAGAGCTGAGTGCTGTGGGGAAATTAAGGAGCTTGAAAATGAAAGTCTTTGCTTCTCTTTTTGACAGACAGATTATCACCCATCTAGATTTTTTAACTTTGCTTATACTCACGTTCTTTCCATCATTATTGCAGTATTTTGCACCTGAACAAGATGAGAGGAGTGCTTTTCTCTAAAGATGCTCTATTAGTTTTCCTCAGAATGAGCACCAGTACTTTTGTGGCTCATTTAAGAGGCCAAAATTGTATGAATTGGCGTCTTGACTATCGCTGTACCAGCATGTTAAATGCAGGCAAACATGGCTTCCAGTGTAGTAGATATGGATTTGGTATCCCAGAGGATTGGGACTGCATCACGGTCTGTGAGGTTACAGACAGAGCTGTGGTCAACCTAAGCTTCTGGCTTGCCTTCCCTCATAGACAGTAGGCCTGATCTTGCTGTTTCATTACAAGCATGCAAGTTGTCTGCTGCCTTCTTGCTTGGTTTTGATGTAGACTCTGCTTGCAGGATTGGTGAAACAGCAAGACCCCCTGGCCTTGAAGGCTGAGCATGTGTTCTTCCTGCCCCTTCTACCGACCTAGAGCAAGTTTGAGGGTGTTCTCACCTGTCTGAATTATTGTTATTCTTTGCTGTAACCACATAAGATCTTCAACTCCTTCATCTAGTCCAAGATGTCAAAGAAGCAAGACAAAAATGAGCAGGGTAATGGGGAAGGAAAGGTCACTGGGAAACCATTGCACCAAAGGCTAAAGCATGTGTGTAATACTCAAGGAAATAATGATCCTTGGGTCTAGATATGGAAGTAGAAAGAAATTTAAATTCAACCCCTACCTTTGCCTCTAGGTCTACCTACATGTTTTCTTTGTTGGCAATGTCAGCTTAAGAAGTTCCCACCCCCTCACCACAGATATATGAATGAATTCAAATGAACTTGTCTTACCTGAAGTGTTCCTTTTTGCTTTGAAGTGAAGATGAAGGGAGGGCTCCTGTCTTGCCTAGTTCTGTGTTGCTCAGACCCAAGGTCTGTCTTATCTCAGAAGACTATCAGTAAGTAGAATCATTTTAGTAACTCAGTTCGACATGACTCCACAAGCAGATGTAGCTGCACAAATTAGAGCTGATAAACTGAAGCAGTTCATTAGGAAAAAAGGAATCAGTTAAATGGAAACTTTTAAAGTGCTTTGTTATAAAGAAAACATGGATATTTAGATCTCTGCTTTGTCACTTTACCTTCTAAAGTCTCACTGTTGTGGCTGTAAAGTGACATGGGGAATCAGCTTTTTGTGTTTCATCCTTTGACTTCACAGTAAGTTCTTACAGGTTAATAATCTTGGTATTTCTGCCCAACAGAAATAAAACTTGTAAGACACACTGAGATCTTAATTTGTTGGTGGTTCTTTAGAGTTCAATTTAGCCTTTCCCCTTGAAACTAGGCTATCTCTTTTTTTACATATGCTGCTATTTTGTGTTTGTTTTGCTTTATTTTTAGCAAAATTGCAACTGGCTCTTAGTTCGATGCACTGTCTGGTTTCTTCTGGTGAAATTCCAAGAAAGGAAGCCTTGGGAACAGAAAGCTACAGTCCTTCCAGTCTTTGAAGTATTTTTGCATGGATCTCACCCATTCTGCAAGGGGACAGAAGCCTTTTAGTCCAGATCAGAATTTCCGGTACTTCTTTTGCCTCTTAGCTTAACTAAATCCTCTTCGTCTCCTGGCCTACATAAAAGTGAACTCACTCAGACACATGAATTTTCTTTTCCTTTCTCCAGTGAGTTTTAAAGGCAGGTAGATGTCTCTTGCTGACCCTGGTTATTGACACCAGGGAGCTGTGAACTCCAAGAGCAAGCACGGAAAGGAATAGTGCCAGAGAAGAATCTTCCACTGCTATTAAGTTGAAAAAAACCCCTGCGTAAGTGTCCAAAAACCAACTGTGCAAAGATTTCATCTGTTCCTCAGCCTGTTGGTTTGTTTACTGTCTTGATAACATCTTAAATCTTTGCTTAATGTGGTTTTATTCTTGATCAGCTAATGGACTAAGTGGCCTTCTAGGGCTCATCTTCTTCAGGGACTGACTTCCACAGGGCCTGCCTGCTGTTGTGGTGTAGCCCTGCAGTAAACGCATGCAAGGCACCAAGGTGATGTGTGCAGGAGAGTACTAATACACATCATAAGGAATGAGGACTTTTTCTGCCCTCTGTACAGGCTTAATTTCAAACCATTATTGTCTGCATTGGCAAAAATACTTTTCCCAAGAGTCAGTCATTTTTCTTATTAGCAAGGTTTTACTGATTTGTTGCGTGCTCCACACATGGTTCAGAGATCAGGAAGGAAATTGCACAGGGCTGAAACAGGCAGGTGCATGCATCAGCAATGGACTGTAGACCGTTGGTGCCATTCATACCTAGGTGGCCAGCTGGAGGGGCTGCCTGATTTGCAGAGATGTAGTTAATGCAGTCCTGGGTGGCTTGGTCACCTGGCTGGCACCAGCAGTATCACCCAATGGATGGGCGAGGGCAGCCTGTGCTTGCATGCGTTTTTCATGTGTAGCACAGAACAGCTGGTATTTCAAGATGCTTTGTTTTCTAGGTGTTTAAAGTACTTGGCTCATCTTTGTCCAAGCTTGACTGATTCTGGTTACCAGCCATGTAGATCTTAAGGAAAGCTGCCAGCATCTGTGTGTCTGCATTACTGTTTGGAAGTCTGTTCTTGAAGGTATTTCTTTGTCTTGGAGAGCAGGCAGAGCAGGAACTTGGTGTAGATTTTGATTAATAGGTGCAAGCAAATTTTCTGTTCTTGACCATCCACTTTTGGCTCCTGCACAGAGAATGTTAACAGCACTAGCTCTGCAAGGTCCTTAAAAGTAGCCTCTGAGAATGCAGGGTCTGCAAGATTGGGGGAAAAAATATATGGAGCACTTTTCCTATAACAAACCATCCTTCTTCAGCTCTGACTTCATAGCATCATCTTTGCTATCCTCCTTACCCTCGTCCTTTCCTTCCCATGCTTCATAGCACAGGGTATGCCTGGTGAAGACTCATCCCTGTCAGGGACTTCCCACATGCAAATGAAAACCCACCCCTTTACAGTTACAACAGATCAACTGGCATGCAGTTGCTTAATGAGGAAGTAAGTCAATTAGTCCCCCTTCCACATTAAATTGATTGTCAAGGCCACACAACTCTGCCTGGCCACCCAATAAATTTCCTGTTCAATGGCTGCCAGAGCATCATGCAAACTACTCCTTCCCTCAGAGCAACATGAATGGCTGCATCTTTCCCCCACATCAGCAGCATTGTGGGCACCAAGATTATTGCCTCTCAGTGACTCCTGAATAGACAACCTCAGTTTACAAGTAAAGCAGAGAGGCTGTGTTTGATTGCCTTGGAAACACAGAAAGTGAAGCTGTTTTCACTCTTCTCTCTCATTCTTTTCCTCCAGTTTGCTTGCCAAATGACATCCTGTGCAATACTTGTGCACCTCACTGTCTGCAGCTAACAGGTGGAATAATTTGACCTCTGTAAACAATTATTTTGCTGGTGCACAAGAACACAGACTGGCTCACTGAGCTTTGGTAGCTGTGCAGGGAGAACAGAAGCAAAAGCAGGAAGAATTATTTTAGTCTGTCAAGTCATCAGACTTGATACATAGAGGAAATCTGCTGGGCAAGACAACATGATTTAAGATACCCTATTTTCTAAGCATAACTTCATTTAAAAGGCAAAAGAAAGATTGGTCTCTCACTATCATGCATGGAAGAGAGGGGAAAAAGAAAGAAGCCTCTAACAGAGCAAGGCTGGATGAGCCTGTGACTGCACAACTGCTGATGTGGACAGGCAGCTGTGCAGGATATATGTACAACTTCTATACACAGGCACATGAGCATGTGACACCTATATAAATGTAACTGACACCTATATAAATGTATGATAACTATGTCTCTGCACGTGTTGACTTTCATATGAATGTGTAAGAGTGCACACACTCAGACCAGGTGTAGCATGAACATTTTCAACCTGTTCATGCGATCAGACTTGTGGAAGCTGCTGCCATTGCCACTGCCCTACCTGTATGCTCAGGTGCATACACACCTTTTATGTGTGTGTGCATGGTGGGAAGTGCTTTTCACAGGGTGTTGATTGTGGTGAGACCCTAAAGCAGTCATTTGCCTGTTTCCTTGACTCCAAGTCTTTTTCCCATTTGCACAAACCTGGAGATGGAAACTTCACTTTATCAATCACAAACCAGCTCAGAGGTACTTTTCTGAAAATACACAATATCTGCAGTTTATTTTTCAGTTTGGTATTGGGGGGGGGGGGCGGGGCAGGGGTTGTTCAAGCACAGACTTTTTTCTTAGACATGCATTCCATGGACAACTCAGGGCAGAGAGTCTCTAGTCCTTCACCAGCCGGTAGATGTGATGTTGGGCACCATGGTCACTAGTTGATACTTCAAAAACATATGCTATGCACAGCAAGGTCTCCTGTGTGTCCCTGTTTGTCACAACCTAGACAGAAAAGGAGAAGAAGCTGAAATGGCAACTGCTATTTCTCTGCTTACATATTCCAACACATTTAACATAAAGCAGAAAGTCAGTAATAGACAAAGAGGAGAAAAGTGCAGGATCAATACACAGTTTGGCCAACACACCAAAGCACTTTTGCAGCCTCAGAACCACAATGCAGTGAAGAGACAGGGAGGTGAGCAGAGTCCACTGTGTGGAAAAGTCCACTGTGACCAAGCAGTGATCACATAAGTGGAAGCAGGTCCACTAGGTTCTCTACTTCCCACCCCTGGTGTTGCAGATTTCAGTAGAGGGAAAGTGTTTCACAAAAAGCTCTTTTTGCTCTGTCTGTTGGGTATAGAGAGGTCCCCTCCTGTGGCACACCCACTCCTGTTCACACATATATTGATATATCACAACCACAGACAATTATTTTCCTTCATCTGCTCCTGCTTGTCGATGGTAGACATAGAACACAAGGATTTTAGAGTGTAGCTCCTTTTACAGGAGACTTACAGGTTTGACTCCATTACACCTCCCATTCCATACACTGTAGATGTTGGGAGAAGGATATGTGCTACACTCATGCATTCTTACAGAAGCTCCTTTTTTCCTATTTTTTTCCTGTGGACCCTCAGGACCCTTAGTGCCTTTACAACGTGACTGTCAGCAGCATGGTAAAGGAGCAGTGTTGTCCTAGTTTCTGCAGCATGCACTACATGGCAGAGACAAGAGAAATATTGCTCTCAGAACTCTTAGCTCAGCTTCCCTCTCTCTGTCACTGCACAACTTTGCACATTCTTGTCACCTGAGTTTGTGCCATAGCTAAAGTTCTTTCCTGCTGGAGGAGATAGATTTTTATCAGCAGTAGCACAAACTCACCTGCAGAAGAAAACCATTCCAGCTGGAGGCTTGAACTCTACCAAAACCCAATTGTTCTTGTGAAAACAGGAAGAAAATAGCTGTTTTCAAACTTGCTTATTAATTTTAGCAGTCTGATTTTGATCTATTCTGTTTTCTTTTCTTACTTCATGATTGGATTTGTAGTTTAAGTCCTTCTTCTGCCTGATGTGGTGAATTATACACATCCAGGTGTGATAAAGCACCAGGCCCTTTTTTGAAAAATGGGCTCTGAAATCTTGGGGAGTTCTAGATCTAGAGAAATGTGCAAAGCAAGATAAATGATACTTGTGGGATTAGGGGTATCTAAGCTCATAAAAGGGTCTAGAAAAAGATATAATTAGACTTGCCTCAAAGGTGGTAGTGGGGACAGAAGACTACCAACATGCCTTGCATTTTTCAGCTCCCCAGTGGGGAGTGGGAGATGCTCAGGCTGCTGCTCAGGGAGCAGCACTTTCATCTTGCACAGGACTGCAAGGTAGTGTGTGCCAGCACCCACATGGGACATGCCTTCAGTGCCAGAAGATAAGGGAAGGACATGACATTTCTCAAAACATAAAGCCCCCGAGGAAGTATAACTATGTGACAGCTTTTTTCTTAGACTTTATAGGAAGTGCTTGCCCGACTGAGGAATAAAACATGCAGAAGGCAGCTGCAATGTTCCCCAGTATAGATTACAGCACACAGGTTTTCCATCTCTGTCTCTGCCCCTCTCATGCTCATCTAAAAGAGCTCTCAGCATTTATACTCCTCATTTCTTCCAGATGTTTAAGATCTTAATGCAAACATTAAAGAATAAACTTCTTAATGCCCTGTGATGTATATTATTAACCTTGTGTTTTATAGCTGATGTGTCTGAGCCACAGAGCAGTGAAATGAGTTGCCTGCAGTTATCCAAGATCTTCAGAGAATGGAATGAAAATCACTTTGATTTCCAGTCTTTCATACAGCCACCAGCATCTCTTCTACTTACCCAGCCTCACGATCTCTGGGCAAAGATCTGTGACACATCTTACAGAGGTGAACACAGAATTCGGTCCATTAGAAAAATCCACCTTTTAAGCTGTCTGCCCTCTTCCCAAATTTAGGCTGCAGCTGAGCCTGGAAAGGCTCCCACTATAACTTTGCAAATCTAATTGCTGTAGCCTTGTCATTCTGACCTACCTAGAGGCTCTAGTGATTCTGTAGGTGTCACAGAGCTTCCCCACAGCATCCCCCTTCCTTTGCATGTCTCCATATTCTGTACAGGTCTCAGATGGTCCTGAGGAAACTACTTTCTTTCCCCTCTAATGTGGTCAGTGAAGAACTTTTCCCACAGAAAAAATTTATTGCCGCTCAACAGTGCCCTTGTGGGTTTTTTTACCTTGCAAAAAGGGCCAGGACACAGAAAGGACCTCAATATTTATGAAATAGTGGAATGAGCATTTCCTTCACTGACTTTTTCATCATTCCCCTTCCTTTGTCTCTCTGCCTCATAAGCTCTCCCTTTATTTTTCTTTTTATCTCTCTCGTACCCAGGTCTCTTAAATTCTTTTGCTGCTCCTCTGCATGAATAACTATCTCTAGAACTCCATAAATGGTTTTGGAGTGCAATACACATGAAAGACACTAAGTTCAATTAGATGCTGAGCTATAAAAGGAAATCTGCTTTGACTCTCAACAGTGAACTCCTGCATGGTGCTTACATGTTGCCAAGTTGCAACGAAAACAGCTGAAATTCCAACCTGTAAGATGGTGAAGTTCTCCAGCACACTGTTCATCATGTACTTCTCGGGAAGGTGCTTGAGTTTATGGATGAAGTTGATCATGTATTCGCAGAGAGGGGAGCGGTGGATGCGGTAGGAGTAGTGTCCGTTCTCATAGCGTGCATACTCTGTCTGCAAGGCAAAACACAGAAGGGGCACGTGGGGCTGTGCTGCCACACCGGTGACACTATCACAAAAAAGGACTCAGAACAGAAAAAATACAGTGGCACTTTTAATTTTATGAACCGTGACCACAGTACTTTGCACCAAGGCCTGTCCCCTTAAGTCCTCCAATCTCTTTGGCTTGATTTCTTGTTTTCTTTAGAACGGTGAGTTCCAGCTTCTGAGCAGCTGGAACACCCTCAAGGCACCGTGAAAAGTAACTAGAAGGAACAGACCAATTGACACCTACACTACAGTCTGCATCTCTACTGGAAAAACACTAGGTGTGAATAAACTGAAAAAGTTAATAATTTTTGTTTTAGCAAGACCAGGAAGAATTGATGATAATACTATGCTTAGAGTGCTTTATAGCTAAAAAAGACTAAAGCCTTCTGGTACCTGTGTGAGAGAACATAGCATTTCTGCCCCCCTCTTAGGAAAGGGTCTGGCCAATGATACACTGATTTTTTTGCTCACATTCACACCTTAGCTATATACACACCTGTATATTTTATCTGCCTTTGAAGAGAAACCGAGGCCATATTCTATGATTTCATAGCCAACCCTTAAATGCCTGTAACCTTCTTTCACACCAGAAGCTTGGTCTTCTTTCATGTGCACCATGGCACCTTCCTTTAGCCCCTCTATCCCATCTGCAAATACTTAACCCAACTTCAGGCATGCCTATCATGTGACTGGAGATGGGTTTTGGGGAAGGATGCACCTTGAACAGACTGTGGACATGAGAACAGCTGGTGTTCTGCACATAGATGCTTCTGCATCTCAAGGTGCCTTGAGAAACAGGGTGGCAGGAGTCATGTCAAAGTGAGCTCTCTTAGCAGCTGAAAGTGGAATTAAAAATAATTTCTTCAATGCCACTTATATGCATAACCCTGTTATTTGCAGTTCCCATGTTGCTCAAGCTGTAAGTGTATAAGCTCTAGGTCGAATAAAACCATAAGGCTATAGTCTGTGAATTACTACAGTCAAGTTAATAGTTATAGTCTGTAAATTATCTGTTTAAAAATACAGATAAGAGCAAGGTGTTGCTTATATGTTTTCATGTTTCTGGAATAGAAAACATATCTATGTTTCCTAACTTTCCTTTGCTTCCCAAAGACCCCAGAGAATCGGTAGAACTAGGAGTTGTACGTATTTACATCTCCTCAGAAACTGAGATTTAAGGGAAAAGTAGAAAATGCTACCAGATCTTCAGTGAAATTCTAATACAAGGCCATTTTGCAGGCTGAGTTATCTTATATCTATGGCATCCATCTCCCTGACAAGAAGCATGAGATGTATTTTGCTTTGAGATACAAAGGCAGGATGCAAATACTTGCAGTGACAAAACAGCAGCCAGAGGGAACCTTGCATCCAGGTGTCTGCTCCTTACCTCTACTTTTTCTACCACCTGCTTTCCAAAGGAACACACTTTGGTGGAACAGGTAATGACCATGTTTTCTGGGCTCTCATACTGGCTGGAAACACCATAGAAAGATCTGGATTCATCTTCAATATTGGTATTCAAATCAGCCTACCAAAAAAGAGAACAAAATAAATTCACATAGTTATCAACAGATGGTTGCGGCATTTTCTCACCATTACCTTGCATAGCCAAGATAATAAAGTTTTGAGAGTGTCCCCAGCTCTTTAAGCAGACCAATGTGCATTGAGCAAGCGGGAAAAATCTGAGTATTGAATAAAATCCTATTTCCACTTCAGAAAATGGTGTGGATTTGCATACACATTGGGGAAATCTGGTGGAATATTCTCCTAACATTAAAAACATATGACATGGCTTGGAGGTACTCACAAAGCATGTGGAGAGCAGACTGCAGAGACAGAGAAATGCAACAGGCAGGCTAGACTGGGCTGACTCACCAAGGAAGGAATAATGGTAAAGCAACAGGAATAAAGTTTTTCCACCCTAGGGATGTAGGTAAGGGGAAAGAGACAGCAGGAAAAAGGAATGTGTGAGTACACACGCACATCAGGCTCAGGTACTACAAATGTAAATAGACAGGATGCAACATAAGGAATGTAGGTTACTGATGAATCCAGCCCAGTTACATCTGAATTCAAATCCATCTCCAGCAGCAACCACAATTTTCAAATGTGGGTGCCTGAGGCTGGCCAACCAAAGTCTCCCGTTGGGATGTAATTCCTAAAAACCCTTCCTGTCTGAAGCTTCCACCAGGGGTCATTCCAGCCGCAATTATGAAACAAGTGGCGGTTCCCATAAGCTCTAGAAACACTTTGGGTGTGTGGGAATGCCCAGCTCAGCTTCCTCCCCCCCTTCAAAACCGAAAGGGCAGAGCTTCTCTAAGCTCCACAAGCCCAGGCGCTAATTTACGTCAGCGTAAAAGCAAGGATCAGTTCTCCAGAGCATTGTATTCTTCAGCTGAGCCAAGGGAAGAGGAAACTGAAGGTTCCTGCTACAGTGGCCACAGAGTGACTAGGACAGCATTAGATGCCATTCTAGCAGGGTTTTCTTAACCAATGTCAATGAAGAATTTTTTACTTGAGATCTAGAGCAGATCTAAGGACAAGCAATGTGGCTGAACTGAACCACCACAATAATGAATGCCCCTCTTTCTTCGCCGTGCAAAATACCTGTCTCTTATCTGCCATGAGATAATAAATACTGTGAGCTTAGTTGTCTTAAGGAGCAATTTCACAAAAGGTTTAGGTCAGTCTAGTGAATGACAGTCATGTTTGTCAAATTTTCTCCCCTTCTGTAGAAACGTGAGCTTGCTGCTGCCTTTGTGGCACCATCAAAGGTGAGTGCACAAAGATTGCCTATTTTCATAGCAACACATACTCGGGTTGGCTTGAGTCTCTTGAGAAGCTGCGCCTCAGAGTTGTAGTTTGATGATACCAGGCTGGTCCTGACCTGAAGAGAGAGCAGCCTCACACTTCCAGAGCAGTTTCTGCTTCCCCATTCCTGCTGTACTGACACACATTTCTGTAGCTGTATTACAAGGCTCACTGAGGAACTGCTCAGTTAGTTCTCAGTGGGATCAGTTCCCTGGCCTGATTCAGGAACACTTGTGTGTGTTCAAACAAAGAGTGTGTGTTGGGAGGATGGGCAGAAATACGGATAGCAGAAGGCAGGACAGCTTATTCTAGTGAATTATTATGGCCATGTTGAAGACCTCAGTATTAAATAACTGTAGTTATGCAGCTGCTTTCTTTGTACCACAAATGTACCTGTATTAGAGAATAGCTGTATTACTCCATTCTGGTTTAGGTTTTTATTAGTTACTGTAATACTGTACTTTCATACTGTAATACTCACTTCCATGTCAATGCAACTAACTGTATTGTTTATCTCACCCACACTCCAACTGTCTGAATAAAGATTAATTTCTTCCCTTGTCCAAAGAGGAACTAGTCTACGAGTCCTTCACAATATTTTTCAGCTATTTCCCTTGGGAGTGATAAACACAATGTATGGACTTGATTCCGCTCTTCCAAAGAAATTGTCCCACTGAGTCAAAAAGAACAAAGGGTCAAGGCTAAAGAAGCTTGGTCAGCTCACTGCTACATAAACACAGTGGAGACTCTAATTGCAGAACCAGATAAACATTTTCAGGGTCTCACTAGTAAAGTTAAGGTTACATTCTCCAAAAGACTCACTGGTAAAATTAAAAAATAAATGCACTCAATACAAAGCAAAGCAGAAAGGTGCTAGTTCCATTTCATGAGAAAAGCTTCAATAGCCTTAAGAAGCCACTCTAGGTGCATCCACAGTTTGGTAAGGCTCCTATCAGAAGGCCAGACTAGAATTTCACAGCCAATTAACATCTAATGAATCAACATTAATGACAATACTATGGTAATACTGTTTGAATCAAGGCATCGTCATCATCATTCACTGACATTATGTACAATCAGATTCCTGGAAGCCCTGTTGCAGTGGAGCAGTAGGACCATGTTGGAACTCCCTCACATTTACACTGTACTTTTTATTCTAAAGCTGGTCCCATATTATGGGCTAGGACAGTCAGACATGGAGTGATTAGTCACCAAGAGCTCTGTACTCACCTCCTGTCACCTTTGCAGATCTCATAAACATATACACATGGAATTTTAGCAACTCCAGGGAATGACAGTAGCAGCTTGCTGAGGGCTTCAGTTCATGTTTGTAGGAGAATGGAGCACCCCAGACACTGCTGGCCTCAAGAGTTACAGCTTTTTCACTCCTTTACCAGCTGCTGGTTCCCACCTTCTCAAGGAAGGCATTGCCTCTGTACCAGAGATTATTTCGTGTATACCTATCTGCTCTTGAAATATTTGCAACCTGGTTTATACATGTGAACTGAAAAGAGCAATAGTGTACATGAGTACAAGACCAAGGAACAACTCAGGAGTGGAACTCCAATCTCTTAACTCTCCCTGCTGTGGAGATGATTACCTCCTGAAGGGAGACAAGGCAGAAAAGGCAGAAAATTGAGAAAGAACACTGTAATCTGCCATAGCCAAATTAACTTCTAAACGTCAACTGAACACTGGGAAGGATTCATGAAAGGATGCATTTAAACTTCTCAGGATTGCATGAGGGCGAGACCATAATGACAAAACCTACTGCATTTAGCTTAACAACTGAAAACACTACAGCCCTCATGCCTGGATTCCTACGAGCTCCTCACAACACCTAGACTATCAGAGCTACATTTCTCCTCTAAAGATAACCTTGTGTGAAAGCACATCCAGTGCTAGAGAGAGCACCTGAGGTGAGCAGGGACAGGTCTGATTTACTGTGTCCAGTACATTCCACCCTGAAAAGATGCAAAGGAATAATAGTGACTACGATTCAAAGGAAATTCATCTTCCCAGAACTCCATCAATCAGGAGGGCTAATCTTCACTTTATAGTCTGGGAATGCATAGAATTTTTTAACATGTAACTGGATGTGACTAGAAACCAGATGCCTCAACTCCTCTCTGGCAAATGCCCTAGTCTGTCCAACAACAAATGAGATGAGTCTTAAATACACTCCTTACCTCAGCCTAGGCAGACAAAGGAGACATAGGCAGGATTTAGGAAAGTCTCACTGGAGGGGCTGAGCTGCCTGGTCCCCCAGGCTCCTACTTGCCACTGCTAGAACAGGGTGGGACTGCGTGGGCAGCAGCAGCATTCAGGCTGTTGGGTAGTGTCCAGCATTCAAACAGCTGCTCTCAGTCTCTTTTACAGGCAAAGGTAGAAGATCAAATAAACGAGGCATATTACAAGCTAAATCTGAGTACTGAGCCACCAGCTGGACCATACTATTTTATCTGACAAAGTCAGGGCTCTTGCTTTCTGTCCAAGAAGTTCCAAATGCAAAAACCTGTGCACACTCTGGCATAGCAGAAATCTGATGTGTCTGGGATGTGTTCAACTTGCTGTGCAAGCTCAGCACAGATGACACACTCATCCATACCTTCCCTGATGACTTCCAAACATGCTGAAACTACAACCACTGAGATATCTGTGCTACAGCACATCTCAGATATTCACATACTGCATGCAAGAGTGAATCTGCCTGCTTGGAGGGAAACATCTAAGATTTCCTCCTTCCCAGAGAAGTAAGCAGAATGTTTAATTACCTACAAGACAAGATATCTAGATGGAAGAGAAGGGATTTGTTCCAGGAAGAGCATAGTAACCCTCCTCAAATTCATATGACCCTCTCTCCCCTCCATCTCTGGAAAAGATTCTTTGAAAATTCCTCAGCAATCCATCTTTTAATCTGCCTTTTACTGCCAATAATCTCTACACTGTTGAACTCTGTGGGAAACAACTTTGGTGGAAGAAGTGCCATTGGCAGAGTCCCCTTAGATAAGGCAGCAACTGGAGGTGGTGCTGGTGAAGGCAGGTGAAATTGATGTGTGTCATAGAATTCTCTGTTTCTAGCTGCTGTCTTGTTTGCTCCCTCAGGAGTATCAAGAACAGAATGGATGTAGAGACCAAATTGCCATTCCTTGCTCTCCAGGCAGTTTCATGATTGAAAGCATCCAGTGGGCAAGGCAGGGAGCTGAGGGCAATTTGCATTGCTGGATTTTGACTGGATTTGCTTGCGGCAGGAGAGAAGTACAGTACAGCAGTTTCCAGATCACCCCTTCAGCACTTTCCCACAAAAGCTGAAGGAAGAGGCTCCATGATTTTACTGCCTATCACCAAGAAGAAATTACTCCATTCATTCTTCACAGGCGGGTCAGGGCTCCCAAGAAATTCCCGATTCATGTCTCTGCAGATGGCTGCTCTGTGCAAAGTACTACCTGTCCTGAATTCCTGGTTTGTCACTTTCCTTCTGTCTTCCATACAGAGTCTCACAACTTCTGAAAGCTCCAAGATGCAAGTGCACCATTCTACTAACGTGCAAAGCCCTAAGAATGCCTCTTCCCCAAACTATTAATAACGATCCATATAGGAGGAGTTCACAGGGAGAAGCAAAGAACAGGTGGCAGAGATAATATTAGCCTGGAAAAGAGCAGGGCTGCCACTGCCCATGTGTTGGGAGGCTGATGTCTCACGTTCATTGTCGTGTGCTAGAATGCACTTGGAGCACAGAGAAATGTCACACAGATGTCACACACAACTTGCCAAGCCAAGTCAAAAAATCAGTTCATTGTACCAAATTCCCAATGCCAAAATCAAGGAAGAATTGCAAACGCTGCAACACTGCTTATGTTTCAAACTCATCAACTTTGAACTCTTAGCTATTGTATAGATCATTTAAAGCACCTTTGAACAAACATGAACATCTCTTTTTCAGTCATACTAGATCCTCAGTGCTACAACCACTGAGGTCCAGAAATCTCAATCCTGGTGTTTAGAATTAGGGCTCTAGTACACAACAGCTTATCTGGTATATTCAGTGGTTACTGTAGCAATGGCAGGTTCATGCCTCAAGTTCTTCAAGCCTAAAACTGCAGATACACAGCCCCAACTTACTCATTCCCTGCTTTTTTTTTAAGTCTTTGTCACCTGCAACCACAACTTCAACTCAGAACCTCTGAAAAATCAATCATATCTTCATGTCTCAAAACATCCCTTCAAGTATTTAATTCTACTCACCATTTTATCCTAAAATGATGCTATATATTCAACAGTGCAGTAATTGCTTTATCCAATACATCTTTGAACATCAACAGTATATTTGTATAGTTGCCCAGAGCTATCAGGCAGCAAAATGAAAAAGCACCCTAGCATTTTTTTTGTAGCATACTACTACAAAAGTATGAAAATGCAGAGGGATATAAAAATTTCTGCTGAAATCTAGTTTTCTTTCCTTTTTGTTTTTAATCATATTGCCTTGTCTGTGAAAAGTGTTTGTTCATATATTCGGTTCTTAAGAGTCTTAGAAGCTTCCATATAACTAATGACTTGACTTGTAAACTTTGTCTATTTCTAAGTGACAAGCTATAATGTTGCCACCAACAAAACACAGTGTTAACTCCACACAGGATTCAACAATGCAAGGGTACCAAAAAAAGAATCAGACAGTCAAAATATTAAACCAGGCCCAGAAATATTTCTGTCCTTGTAAGTATAGAGTTGCAGAGCCCCACAATATTGTGCACACATTGGAGTAAAGACGTTTTGAATCCTATGTAACATCTCTTTAATCAATCCAAATTCCAGTGAGCTGATACCCTCTGACCACCAGACACTTCATGTGGAAACAAAAAGAGCCCAACTTGATGACATGCCACCATCTAAATCTTTCAAAATCCTGATAGAGGTTGGTCTTACATGGTGCATAGGCCACATATACAATTCTGATATTAAAAAGCAAGTTATCACAATCCCCAAACTGAACCACAAAAGCAGAAAAGCACATTGTCAATTTTGATAAATAAAATCAGAGTTGCAGCAGATCACAATTTCATGATTTCCCTCTCTTCAAGTCAAGGAGTTCAAAGTGTTTCATTCTCTCTATGTAACATCTCCCTCTAAGCTCTTCCTTTTGGTTCTTGAAACTTCCAAAGCACAAAAGGCAATCAATACCTTTCAAAGGGTGCCCTGTCAAAGGATAACTTCTCAGGAAGGTGCTGTTTTCTCTCCCAGCCAGAACAGAGCTTATCTTTCACCTTTTGTTTTGAGCACTCCAGGCAGGCTTTGTTGTATTTTGCCAGGATCTAATCCCATGAAGGGCCCAGCTCAGCAGCACAGAGACTGCAGGTAATAAAATTATGTGTCCCCAAAAATCATCAGCAACCAACATTCTAGGCACAGGCACTTGAGAAGAAGACTCCCAGCTGACATTCTCCAACTTATTTCTGGGAAGGCTAGGCTTGGGACAGCTGGGAAGTTGCATCTCAAGACATTTAACTCTTCCTTCTGAAAGCACCAGTCAGGAGGCTTTCTAGCACCATTTTGTTTGAAGGGAATGAGATATAAAAGCTCATTTTTCATCATCTCTCTCTGACCTCAGGTTGAATTATGTGGTAAACTCCAGGTGAAAGGCTCCAAATCCCATTACACATTCCCTCAGCCATCTACTGCACAACTGCCCTGAGCTATTATTATTTTTAATTTCATAATTCTTATGATAATATCGATCACCAAAGCTATTTTGTTTGTACCTTGAAGCACAGTGGCACACTTTTTGCAAATTTTAGTTAAATCACAAAAATCCAAATTGAGTGAGTAAGCTTTTGCCAGGCTGATTTCTGCCAATTTACCAGAAGTCATTTCAGTAATACATTATCAGCATAATCCAATTTCATAATATGTTTCTCTTATCTTCCACTCTGCCAGCACTAAGTACGCATCTGTAAATTATTGGTACTTGGATAACACAAAATGCAGCTACAGAGACAGAAGAGATGGAAAAGTATTGCTTCTGACTGAGGAGTTACATGACACAGAGAAGTGAATCCATAAGAGTAGGCAGAGAATAATTTCCTTCAATTCTTTACTTATACATAGGTAAAAAATTCTAGAGGGTCCAAGTCACCATTAGCAAACCTGCAGACAGAAGTCAAGAATAACTACAGATGGACAATGTGAAACATACATCTTGCTGCAGGCCAGAAAGTGTGCCTTGTGGGGTCAAGGAAAGAACTTGTGGGGTAAAGAAAAGTGACAGTTGTGGCTGTATTAAGTTGCCTACACAGGGAAAAATTTGTTGGGAGGCAGCAGTTTTCTAACAGCCAGAGAGGTCACAGCTTTTAAAGTGAGAAACTTCATAGCAAAAGGGTACCTTACAAAGGGCACTTCTCTTACCCAGAATTTGACAAGGAAGAAGGCATTAGCTGGCCCCCTTTCAAAGAGCTCCTTCAGGCCCCCTTTCTTCTCAGGGAACTTGTCATAGATCTGCCGGATATCCACTGCCTCGAGGTAGGGGTCATTGTAGCTGGGGCTTGACTGCCCAATGTGCACAAACAGGTGTTTGTTATACTGCAAGACGAAAAACATGGAATTAGAAAATTATTCAGTACATACTGAACATCCATTGTCCTTCACAAAAGACTACTGGAAGTCAATGAAGACTTGATAGCATTTTCTAAAAGAGCAGAAGAAATCAATACAAATATCTCTGCTAATACCAGCTCATGCTATTCTCTCCCTCCTACCAATACATTCATGCTTCTTTCTTCTCTAAAACACTGTTGTTGGTTTTTTTTCTTCCTATATTCACGCCTAAATCATTGCCTCGTGCTGCTGCCACATAGTCTGAAATAACCTGAGACAGAGTGTTACCTGTCACAGGTCACTCAGTCAAATATCGATGCTCCTGTCCTATGAAGAGCCTGAAATCCCACAGCAGATAAATCCCAGGCAAATAATACTGAACCCAGGCAAATCTTTTCTGAACCTTCCTATCTCAGCCCACCACCAGAGCATATCTCAAGATGCAGAACCAAAAGATTTAGTGAGGGGCAAATCTTAATACTTCCATTTCATAGGTGGCACCCTGGAAATACATTGATGCAAATTCATCACAGTTGTCACCAATTTTAAGTTCTCAGCACACCACGGAAACATGTGGCTTTATGTGATCTAAGGAACTTCTGATTTTGGGTTCTATATTGGAGTCTCTCTTACAAGGCTGGATGGGACAGCCAAAACAGCCTGACAGGGTTTTGTGACCTCAGTGCCTTGGGCTCTGGTGTATGAATGCCCGGACAGGAAAGCCAGAAGCACATAGCACGGACCTGGTTCTATCACTACTTATCCTCTAAGAGGAGGCTACCTGGTGTTTTCCAAAGATGTCTTTCTATTCTCTGAAGTGCAATGAAGCAAGTATTTCCATACACACAGAGTAGTATAACACATCCATGAGCTGTCTGAAGATGCAAAATTAATGAGGGGTGGAAGCAAGGAGTGTTTCTTACTGTGTCTTGGTCTTGTTGTTGTTCCAAGAATGCAGAGAACTCTAACATCCAAAGTTTGGAGCTAGCAACCCTTCGTCCTTGCCAGGCTGGTGCTGACGGGGAAGGTGAGAGGCCAGTAGGAGACTCAAACCCTAAGCACACAGGATTTATATAACAATAATTTAGGAAAAAATGGCAGTAGCTTTCCAGTAGAGCACCTACTGTCAAAGCTGACTCATCATTTTCTTATGGCTTCATTCATCATGCAAAAATATCATTCACAAGGTCCTCAGTCTACCTGTGCTCTAAATGGCTTGTCAGTCACCCTCTGCTAAGACAGCACTGCCAGGGGTCGTCATGTAAAAGACAAACAAACCGGGTTTGACACCAAAGAGAACATGTTCAGCAATTTTAGGAGGACTTAGACGGAGCCCTAAAGTAGCAGTGAAATAAACTGTTCAGTATCAGAATGAGGCATCACCATTAGTCTCTCAAATGGGGAAGTGAGAAGGAAAAGACATTTGTTATTCCACTTAATGAGAAATTAGGAATGCAATCATGTTATGACAGAGAACAGTGTTCTAGAGCATGAAGCATGGTGGAAGACCAGTAGAGTTATGTAAACTTTTATTTTCTGCTGAGCCAGAAGGAAAAAAACCCCAACACAACCAATATAAAACAGGGAGAAGAGTTTTGTAAATTAAAACAAAATTCAAAGCTTCAGCTCTCTCAGTAAAAGAATGGGAACAGGTAATAAGAGGAAATCATATAAAAATTGGTTCTGGCTCATTGAAATGTTTCAATAGTTTTGGGTTTTTTTTAATTAACTTTCAAGATTTTTAGAGTGCTGCCTGTTTTTGAAGTTGGAATACAATTCCAAAGGAAGGGACTACATTTCCTTACCTACCTGGTATTGGAAGTGGAGGCTGTACAGCATAAGGTTGTTGAGAAAAAGGTTTCACGCTACAGAAGTAGACAAAGAGAGGTGGTTAATAAAAAACAACCAAACAAAGCAATATTCTTCACCAACTGTTTGCACAGATTAGACCAAGTATTTCTCCTCAGGGAGAAAGTGGCATAAGTATATTTTGGAAATTATCTTTCTGTGTGGGTAGGAAAGGGTCATGGGCAAAGACTCAGAAAGCAGTAAGGGACCAGGACTGGACAGATTAAGATTTCCCTGCAGGTGTCCAGCAGGCTCTCCCTCCAGATTTGTTTTTCTGAGATCCCTATCAGCCTCTTAATACACTTGTGCCCATTTACTTATCCTTTCCTTTCTACTACAAGTAGTTTTCTATCTATGCAAGTGGATATAGGTCTGGGCTAGATGCCTCTCAGACTTTTAAGCCCAAATTCAGAGACATTCAACACCCATAAGTAAACACAGCTTTCAGGAGAGCTCAGCTCCATTTGAACACTACTGTAAGAAAAATGAAGGGTTTAGGATTTCATAGATTTTGTAATAGCTAATGGTGTTCCTCAGGCAGCAGAGAAAGCAGCAGATGCACCTGCTTTGGATGCTCACATGAAGGAATACTTACTCCTGGGAAGATCCAGCTTGGCCTGGCAATGGTCCTTGCCAAAACTGCAAGAGAACAACACACAGGCAAAAGTCACCACTTCTAATTAGGACAAAGATGAAAAGGAAGGCTTGCTCTTTTTTAAGGAAACAAACTGCAAGTTCACGGACCTTTAAAGATGTGAATGAGTTCTCTCTTCTTTCTACATTCCTGGCTTCATTCTTGCTGAGGTGCTGACTGGTCCTTTTTTAAAATTCTACATGCTACTACTACTGACATGCAAGAAACTGACCCAAAAGTGATCCTAAATGTTAAATAATATGCATGCACCTTATGCCTCTGTTTCCAAAGCTTTTCTGATGCTCTCTTGGAAGGACCATTTTCCCCAGGAAAGTTCCACGGGAGTTATTCTGGCAGAAATCAATGTTTAGCAAATGCTCACTAGACCCAACTCATAGGTACAGAGATGCTGACAAACCTCCTCTATTAAGGATTTTATGTATGATCAAAGTCCTGAGAACAAGATTGGGAAATATAAACTTGAGAAAGGGTCAAGATGGCCCAAATAGATTTATTTCAAAAAGATGCTGGACTAAGAAAGTGATACAGACACTTAAAAACATTTCAGACAGATGAAAATCCAAAGGAACTGATTGTTCTCTCCATTGTATCATTAAAAAAATATACATAATAAAGCTCTACTGTTTTACATCAGTGTGAGCAAAGAATTGGACAAAACTGTTGAAGCCACATAAGATTTATTCTACAGAGATAAAGTCTTTTGGCCCATTCTGTCTCAGTTCTCAGGATTTTCCTGAGCAGGCCCCAACATCCTTTCAAACACTGGAGTGTCTTCTCAAAACTCCACCAAGACACTGATCCACTCACCCCAGAAACAGCAGGGTAGGCTGGTCGTGGGAGACCAGGCAAGGCCATTTTACTATGGAAGGCAGTTGCAGAGATAATCTGGGCAGATGACATTGTAGCCATACTCTGCATGGCTTTATCTTTAGCTGCCTGATCCTATGAGCAAGAGTAGAAACAGAAAAAACAGGATTATTATAATGATTAACAAGTTGCCAGCTCTAATGCCTTATAACCAGAATTCTCATCAGCTTCTCTGTCAGGAACAAGCAGCTTTGAAATTCTGGGCAGCAAATTCACCAATAACTGTTCTGAGAACTCTTTAAAGCTGTAAGGCTGTCACTCGTTACTATAGCTTCAGATGTGAATAATCATGTTTTCTGAAATGCTGGTTTAAAGATTGCTAAGCATTTATCCTTTCTGTCTGAGGGCTTTCAACCACACAGCTGAAAAGTTTTGTTGTGGAAAGTACACCCCTAGCTGATTCTTGTGTTTTAATAATTGATAAGAATATTCAATGGGAAGGATTCACGATTTAAAAAAAAAAACAACAACAACAACAACAACAAACCAAATCCTCTGAGGAAAAGGTCACAAAAAGAGATCATCACCATCACTGCAAAAACAACTACCTCAATTTGGGACTGTATTAGTCTCAGGTAGAGTTTATCATTTTATCCCCATCTTCAGGGAAACTTCAAACTTCCACAATCTCCCGGGCACATATGCAGGCACATTCCTTTTTGTATTTTAACAGGACTGTAGATTTACACACATTTACAGGCAATGACAGTGCAACAACTAGACTGAGGTATGTATAAAACAAACAGCATTCTTTATTTCCTCTTTCAAGGAATAAATAGGCAAATTGAAGCACTTCCCCACATTCTGCCTTTCCTCCTACATCCCCCACAATTAATCTTCATCCTTCAAACATTTCTCATTTATCTGTGTCATTATAATTACCATGGAAAACTCACAGATTAATTCATAGCTTGAAGAAATTGATGAAAGAAGTACAATAGCCCTTGCTGTCCTTCAGGAATTCTCACTTCCCACTTGCATTCACTGAACTGCAGTAAGTTCTCACCCTTGGGCCTCCATTGCTTCTAACTCCTCCAATTTATCTAAGGTTTTCCCAAGTTCAGAGCCCAAATATCCTAGTATGTCTAACAAAAAAAAAAAAAAAAAAGCAGAGGAGGCATCCCCAAAAATTTCAATAAATGTTAATGTTCAAGTGGAATGATCAAATGTTCAAGTAGAAATGAGCAAAATATACACCTCTTCTTTTGTATACCATCTGTGGCTCCTGTTAGTACTATTTAAGTGAATGGGAGGGAAACATTTTAAATGCTGAGAAAGTTCCTAATATTCTCCAAACCTATGGGAAATGTTTTCAGAATCCAGTATAAATTATGCCTTAGGGAATAACTGAAGGATTACCTACATTTTTAAAAGGGAAATAATTATTTTCTGTTTTTTTCCTAATATATATAAGGACTATTACCCACGTGCCATCGCAGAAAAGCATTTTTTTCCTTCCCTTATTTTCTCACTGGAAAAACTGTATTTGTCTACCTGAGTTTATACATGAGTTTATGGGGAAGATGCAGTTACTTGTGGAGGTATTTAAAGTTACATGAAAATGTAAAATAATTAGGGAAGGAAAGTATTTTACCTATTAACCTCTGCTGTGTTGTTTTGTTTAAATGCTTGACAAACTGCTGGAAAGAGCACGTTTTTAGAGAAGACATCTTTCTGTTTAAGCTAACAGTTCTATACTCATTTCAAGTGTTTCTCAGTATTAAAAAAATAAAAGGAAAAAAGGAGCGATAAAGACTTTTACCAAACATTTGCAATGTTTGTATTTTCTTTTATTATTCTTAAAACACATAATAATGATGATGGTGATTATGATGATGATGATAATACCACCATATCACCACGATTTCCCACTTTTTTCCTTAGTGCAGATGGTATCTATTAGCCACCCAGGGTATGGAAAAACTACTGACATTTGGGAACACATTTTTCTTCAAGTTTTACCCTATTTCAAGCCTGTTTGTTATAGACACAGTGCACACTTTAAAACACCCCAGTTTGTGTGGAAACAGCAGCACTGCAGTGACTGCTCTAAAAAGTCATGTAGCTGCTCTGATCGCTAGGATAATAAACATGAAAATGTGCACTTGCTATGGAAAATGAACAGGGATAGGAGAACACACAGCTGTCAGCAGGACCTTGGAAGAAGGGCAGCAGTCTCTGTGATTTCATTTCCTTGCTCTAAGGACATGGCCAGCGAAAGCAAAGAAGTAAATGAGTTGAATCAGTGCTCCCGACCTGCCACTGCAGGTGGAAAGGAACAGCCTGGTCCTCGGGAAGGGTTCTCTGCAGGCAGCTGGGCAGAGCTCCCAGCATGGCCTGGGTGGTGTAAAAGGACAGCAGCCAATGGCTCCATGGAGCTCCCCGAGACACCTTCGTTCCCTGAGAACAAAACCGACCAGCTCCTGTGAGCTAAGTGGAAACAGGCTCGGCTGACTGGCTTTTCAATCATGCCCAGCCCCAGAGCTGTGACACACAAGGAACAGAATCAAGGTTACAGATGTAAGCAGCAGTGAGGCTTTTAACACCCCGGGCTGTTGTTGTTTCCTGCTCGCTCTAACTTGCCTCTCCAGCAGGCCTCCACCTGAATAGACCACTTAACAGCGCCACAGGTTTCAAGCTTAGGCAGCCCTACCTGGGTGCACTGAATTAGATAGTTGTAATTTGTGCCTCTTTCTCTTTATCAGAGCAGCTGGAAACACCACAGGCTAATAAAAAGCACAGCACAGCTTTCTAAAATGGGGCTAGGATGGGGGGGTGGGGTGTGCTGTCATGGCTTAGAGGCAATCACTGCTTGCAATAGAGCAGCATGCATGTCAGCACTGGGCAACACTGTGTGCCAACAGCTCACACACAGGACAGTCCAGTTGCCCTGATGCCCAGCGAGGAGCTGCCCAGGCAGCCAAGGGGAAGCACACGCTACCAGCCATCCCTCAGCAGTCAGGGACGGACTGGGCTGCCACAGTTACTGTCACCTGAATCGTGGAAGATCAGGGAAGCAAACTTTTCCTTACAGATTACTTATGGTCATACCAAACAGAAAGGTCAGCATTCACCTTCCTTCTCTGGCTGTCTCAATGAAACATAACAAGGCTCAGACCTCACATCCTGCTCAGCAAGCCCTTTCTGGATAGCTCACATTCTAAGGGGACAGACACCCTCTTCTGCAATTGTCACATACAGACTTGACCTTCTCAACATTTCTGGCAATTCAGTCTGAGCACATAAACCATTTCCCCGCATCAAATCTGAGTGGAAATAAATGTCAAGAGGTTCATTAGGGTGATCTTGGAGCTTTTCCTATGGAAAGGAAAACACAGCTTTTCTCAAGCAAGTATCCAACCATTTTCTCTTTCTCATTAGCTCTGGCCTCTTCAAATCAGGTCTGAACTAATCAAGGAGCAAAGTCTATTCAGTTGGCACCATTTTACCTGAGAAGATGCCAGCTGGCTTTATTGCTTCCTCTCAGTGGACAACTCCACCTCACCACCTCTAGTAGAGGTGGAGCTGGTGCTCTAATAACTGTAAGGCCACCTTTTCCCAAGGCCACCACAACACCAGCGACTGCCTACTGGTCAGCATTTGTAACCATAAACCCTTCTTTCTCAGGTAAACACTCTCTGCACACTCCTAAGTCTAAGGGTCTTTCAGATTTGAATGACAAGGGCATAAACCGGAGGTAGAAATAAGACACATGAAATTTGAACAGTAATTGTTTCTTTATTCTTTAAATAGAATTGCTCCAGACGTCACAGAGCTTCAACAATAATGAATGTTTGCACAACATTTCCTGGGAAGAACCTTTTCCTCTCCAGCTTACTACAGTTCAGTGACTTATCTCAGGCTTTTTTAAAGGCTGTTCAAAGAGGGAATAGCTGACTTGGGGGTACTTGTGTGATATGCTAAAGGATATCCATCATACCTTGAGCTTGGCTTGGATCTCTCTAGCTTTCCGCCTTGCCAGGACCTGGATGTGACTAGATACCTGCATTGAAAGATAAAATGCCATGTTCATTCCAGAGGAATACTTGGTAGCCTCTTGTAGAAGTAAATACACTTTAGGCACTTATTTAGGGTTAAGGGTAGGAGGGATTGGGGGTAACGATGAGCTGCTTTTCTGAACATAACTCCAGTGCTGTGAAATAAGGTGGAGGGCCAGCAAAGATGGGCCATCTAAGGCTGCTCAGTGCTTCATCCAGCATAGCCTGGATATTTATTCCCAAACTACAAAGATTCCTTTTTCATCTTGTGCAGCAGGTATTTTCAAAATCATCATTGCTGTCTTGTCTGCTTGGGCTGAACAAGGAATCCTCATGCAGAGAACAACTGGTGGTCCCTGAAACACTCATTAGTAGGCAAAGCAAATAAAATCATGCTATTTAACAGTAGAAAACTTTGTGGATCACAATATGATTGGCAGACATGAGCACTATAAACCTCCTGTAAAATGCCTGAGCTGACTCCTCTTCCTGGCATTCTTATTAACCAGCTCAGCCCAACAACCTGCTCCCAGCAAAGTCAGAAACTACCAACAAGTGAACAGCAAGAAATTTGTTCTCATTAGCTCTCATAAACTGTAGAGGTCCAAAGAAGCTAATCCTTACAAGGAAAACCATACACTTACCTGTTTCCTTGTGCGTGTTTTCCCTGTTCTCAGCTTAATATAGCGGGCAATCAACTCATTTCGGCCTGGAACAGAGAAGTAAGACAAATGAAAGTTTAGAAAGCAATGAACCCAGCAAAAAAGATAATTCTGTTGAGTATCTACAGAGATCAGCAGCAGGATGATTATGTCACGCTCTTTTCTTTTTTAGAAAGGAACTTATTAGTGCACATGGTAGAAGTCAGAGTTTTAGGAGCAGTTTCCTATAACATCCCCACAGGCAAACTGACAAAGCTGGGGCCAGATAATTGGACAAGGGGCTTGATGAAAATTGGCTGAACGGATGGATGGGATCCCAGCTGACAGTGAGCTGACAGTGAAGCAGCAATGCACCCTTATGGCAAATCCCAGTTGCCAACAGGTCAAGGGAAGTGATCCTTCAGCTCCACTAGGCACAGCTGAGGCAACATGCAGAGTACTGAGTCCAGTTCTGGCCTCCTCAGCATGAGAAAGATATGAACATACTGAAGCAAGTCCAACAAGAAGTCAGCAAAAATTATTAAGAGGCTGGAGCATCTGTCCTGTGTAGAGAGGCTGAGAGAATTGGGTCTGTTCAGCCTGGAGAGGACTCAGGGGCAGTTTTTCATCAATAATAATAAAATAAATACCTGATGGGAGGCAATGAAGGGAAAAGGGGAGCCAGTGCCCAGTGGTAGAACAAGAAACAACCAACATGAATTAACACATATGAAATTCTGTCTAAAAAAATTTAAAAAAAGGAAAAACTCCACCTTTTTTACTCTAAGGGTGGTTAAACATTGGCACAGGCTGCCCAGAGAGGTTGTAGTCTCCATCCTTGGAGGACAGTCACAACCTCCTGGACACTGCTTGCGCAGCAGAGCCAGACTAGGCAATCTGAAGAGATCCCTTCCAACCAAAAGGAGTCTGTCATTCTGTGTTACTAAGTCCAAGAAAATAAACAACAATGGAGAAGCACGTGGAAGCTGCTACACAGAATTTATCAGTGTGATATGACATTACAAGTGCTTTCAGGCTCCTGCAGGCAGACTACCCAGCTTTATTACACTGGCTCCCATGTATCACACCTACACAGTCACACAGACTTTATTGTCCTTCTGGAGGCGGAGGAATTACGAGCAGACACAGAGAGGCAGCAGTTAAACTCTAGGCTGGTTCAGAGCAGAAAAAGAGTGAGCTCTGCAAAATAATGCATTTGTGGTGACCACACTAGTATCAAGATAGTAGTGCAATAAGAAGTTGGGAATAGGAGCTGCAAGACTGTGAGACATCTTGGTATGGCTGCAAGTGTTTGCAGAATGAAGAAGTAATGAACTGGGAAACAAAGCCACAGCTCTTGTGAAGTTTGTTTATAACAAAATTATAAAACCCCAGTATTGTCTGTGGAAAGTTTGTGGGCAAAGAACTTGTATATTAGGACATGACAGACATCAAAAGGCAAGCAGTGAAATCAGTATTAAACTGTCAGCATTAACTATTCCAATAGTTAAATATTCCATGAAAAAGCTGTACCTTGTTTTTACTTTAAACTCTTATTTCACTCAACCCTAAAAAAAAGTGTGTGCAAGTAAAGACTGCTGAAATTGACCACTCAAGCCTTTAGAGAAGAACTGGCAAAGCCCTTAATTCCATCTGTTTCTGAAACAGAACAATGCAAATGTCCATGACTGCAGTTAGGCCATGTTCATGAAACACAACCAATGCACACAAAGGGATGGGAAAGCATTTTCAATGTACACATCTTAATCTTTCCCTAATGGTGTCATTGTAGCAGCTCCCCTTATTCCCCTGGGAGAAGAAACAGGTCTGTAGCTGAGAAATCAGCTCCAGCTATGTAAACACAAATTAAGAATTGTGTCTGTGCCAGAAACACAATGCCCTGCCATGTAAGCACTGACCTCCTCTTCAGTTCCCAGTTTCTGCTTTAGCACAGTGACATGCCCAGGAGAGTTTGGTGGGAGCAGATGCTGTTCTGCCACCTTCCACCTGGCTGCTCTCCCAACCCATGTAAACCATTTTCACAAAGCTGAGACCAATTACTAGCGACACATATCCACACCACCTTCCTCTAGTGCCAACAATAA
Organism: Cettia cetti; assembly: GCA_013401135.1. Taxonomy (NCBI): domain Eukaryota; kingdom Metazoa; phylum Chordata; class Aves; order Passeriformes; family Sylviidae; genus Cettia; species Cettia cetti. The sequence goes on along the minus strand of VZUI01011186.1, from coordinate 124,366 downwards.
CATTTATGGCTTCTCACAGCTTCCATCTGCTTAGACATGGATCCAAGCTGAAAGGTAAGAAACAACTGAAGTGATTCTTCTCAGACAGATGCCGACATATAAGAAATTTCAGAAGGACTGTTTGACACACATCCAAAATGGGAAATGTGCTGAACAAAACAAGGCACTCAAGCCCCATTATCTGTAAAGAAAGAAGAAAGAAAATTTTTGTTTCAACAAGAGAACCCCTTGAGAGGCAAGAGGAATGAGTTAATAGAAAAGAGAGGAAAAGCTAGCCTTGAGAAGAAGTAGATGTGGAGAATTTCAGGCAAAATTTTAAAGGGCACCTATAAGGCTATACCGAAAATTTGAACACATGGGAACTCTCCAGACACTGGCTCAGTTATGGGTCATCCTTGCAAAACTAATTTCAATTGATTCTCAACCAGATACAATAAATTTTATGGAGCAAATTGATATGTATAGTGTGTCAAATTAGGTAAAGAAATTACAGAGGCAGAACAGTCTGACAGAACACTATTCTGCTTTAGCAGTAAGGGGCTGCAGGTGTAATCAGTTTGAGAGGATGCCATGAACAGCTCCGTGCCAGTCACAGTCAATTCCAGCCACCACCAAACTGGATGAAAATAAAAATCAATCCATCAAATCCTCAATCAATCAGAGGAGCACAAGCTACCTTTGCTCAAGTGTATTTTGGAAAGGGCAAGATCCAGTATGGACAGGAGACACCTGAGGAGACACATAAGGAACCACAAAAGGAGACACGAGAATGCACAGGTGGAATACAAGATGTGTAAGAAGACGAATATTGAGAAAATGGGCCATGTGGTAGGGGACATTCCTGGGGATGTGGCTGGAAAAGAAATCTTGTAAAAAGTTGCTCCATGACAAAAGAACACTGAAGCAAATGCAGCACTCACGCCAGAGCAGACAACCCTGAAAGGACTGCAGCCCATTGAAAACCCATGCAGAGATGAGAAGCAGCTAGAAACAAGGAGCACCAGAGGGGAAACAAAACAACAACAACAACAAAAAGCAGGAACTGGCAGAAAGAGACCTTTACACAGCGATGCCAATCTCCTGCGTCACCCAGCACCTCTTCAAAGGAATTAGGAGGGACTGAGTGTTAGAGAGAACAAAAGAAGGGAAACAAAGTAGGAAGCAGGGAGGAGAGACAATATTCTGTAGTCAAGTCTGGGAAACTGGGAGGTATTTCCACAAGTGTGCATTTAACTGTCTTTGACAACAGCAGCAGCAAAAATTACAAAATTCTCTCAGGCCATGTACTTCACTGGAAAAGACTAGTAGGAGGGGAAACTGTTGTACAAATTGCAAATATTAGATGCCAGTACAGAAATTCTCTAGAAAGAAACTCTACACAGAGAGCACTTACTTGTGGATCATCAAAACTTCCAGTTTCAGAATTCACTTCCCACTTGCTAATATCTGTCATACAGTCTTCCTATTCCAGAAGTGTGTCAGGTTAAAACAGAAAAGTGGCAGGTTATATTAGGCTAATAAGGATACTGGTAGCACAAAAAACAAACAAACAAAAAAAAAAAACCACCCAACAGACAGATCACTCTACAAAGACATTCATCACAGCCATTACTAAATATAGAACTATGTAAATTGCCAAGCCCAGTAAACAGCAGCAAGGCATTATTAAATTACCATGAATCAAAACTGCAAGAGAAGCAAGTCCTAAATGTCTTTTGTGTTTCTAGTAGCTAGATGTAAGCAGGTATTATGTAAGCAGGCTGGAAGTCTGTAGGTTCACAGGCTCTGGAAGGCATCGTCTTTGTTTCACAACCCTGGCTGCAGGGTCAGCAAAGACCAGCACTCCTCACTTGGCTGGAACAGGCGGAGCTGTCACAAACCGTCAGATGGTTCATTTTTTAGAGCCATGTAAAGTGTCCCTCAGTAATCTGATCATATGTTGTGTTCTTAGAATAACTCCCGCTGAGGTCTGCCATGGTCACCAGAACCTGCCAACAGTTGTGACTCCTCTGTCGAAACCGCGCGTTGGGTTTCACGAAGCTCCAGCCAACATTCCAACCGTGGCACAGCACCTTTATCCTCCATGGAGCCTTCCCCTTGCAAGCATGGCACGAAAAAAGGTAGTCAAGAGATACTCTCTTATGTTCTTTACCTCTCATTTGTAACAGATGAATTTCCAAGGGAGCGATTTGGCTCCCATTTTGTCTTCCACTGAACTGCAAAATGTTGCATTCAATAGTTATGCAGGAAGGAATTGCTAAGAGAAGTGAATAAGGAGGCTTTTGGATTCTCCATTCTACACTTGTGCACCTTTGAATATAACTGCAGAGAAGTGTCTTCCTGTAAGGAAGAGGGATAATTGAAGGGAATTCCCATCACCACAGAAAGCATTTTCCAGTCCTACCTCAAAGCTTCATGCTGACTTTCTATTAGTAAAGTTATATTAATTTTTTTTTGCCTCTCATAAGCAGCATCTCTTCCTCACACACCTGTTGCCAAAGAAAGTGAGATCAAAGAATTCAGTGATTTCTTCAAAATCCTTTCAGTGGGAAATGTCATGGAAGTGTCTGTTTCTTGGCAGATTCTGTATTTTTCTGCACCCAAAGCAAACATTTACAACTGCTTATAAGTAGTTCTATAAGAGAAGCAACTATCCAGCTGTATCCAGTGAAAGGTGAGGTCAAGAAAGCCATCTCAACTCTTATTGCAATCTCTTTGTGTCACTTAATGATATCTCCTGGGAAACTACTATCTCCTTGGACTTATTTAATTAACTGCTGGTTACAATCAGCATAAATACAATGAACTGTGTCATCAGACAAATAAATCTAGACAAAAGAGGGAAGGTAAGGACACCTCATCTGTCCACCAAATGTCAGTGTTTCTCTGTGCATACAAAGCAAAACTAACTGCCAACCAAGTCTTACCAGAAAGACACTTTTTAGACAAAAGCAGCGTGTGGTTGCATGTCCATATGGGACTAACTGCCACTGGGGTCTGCCCCATCCATAGCTCCCTGCTCAGCCTTACTTCCCATCTCTCATTCCACTGCTTCCTCCTCCCAACTATGCAAATGCCTTCCTGGACATCAGCTGTTCCAAAAATAGGGCTACATGTGTCAGAAACCACATTTTTGTCTTTTTGATGTTAATCAAGATGCACAGACATCCAACTTTTACAAATATAATCTAGTTTTAATGCTATCTTTATTAAGACTTTCTTTTCATCACAAACCATGTTTTCTCACCAAAGCCTAGGTGAGAAGATTTTGTTTGGTTCTTCTACTCAGGAGGCAATAATGGAACTTAATACACCACTATGACCATCATACTGTGATCATTTTCCATGGTCATGGAAAACCATATTGCATTTTACGGCATTGACCCATCCTGTGAAGACATCTTTGACCCCACCTGAGCAGAACTTCCGTGCTCCATAGTCAGGTTCCAGTTTCCATAGCAGAATTACACACACTGATGAATTTTATATTCAGCTGGGAGAAGAAAACTTCCTCACTCTGATCACTTGTTCCCTGCTTGAATTTTCTCAGGATTAACCTTCCATATGAAGATTCTCTGAGCTCACGCAGTAAGGGGAATCAAAGATAAGCTAGTACTTCTGAAAAATATCAAAACAGTCAAAGCCTGAAAACACAACATTGAAGGGATTAACACCATCACAGTCAGCTCTTCCCCAAAATACCTGTTTTCCTCATTTTACTGTGCAAGTTCTAAGCTCCTCCCTCTTCTGAAATGACAAATTCAAAGCTTTATTTGCTAGGCAGAATGCACCCATCAAGCCTCTCACATGGCAGTCAGGTGATTCATCTGTCTGAGGTCATAGAACTCAGTTGTCTCATCTACTAACTGAACTAAAGGCTGAAACCCTCTCTTGTGTAAAAGGTCTTTTGCTGGAAAGGTGTTTGCTCCTCTCCTTTGCCACTGCACGGCCTAAATTCACAGGCAGAAACACAGAGAGTGCTACCATCACTTAGAAACTGCTGTTTCTTGATGGTCAGTTTAAGATGCTTCACACAAGGCTGGGGGACAGTAACTACAGACCCTGCAGTTTTGGGGAAGCCTCTTATTGGTTCCAAACAAGTACTGGAGATAAATGAAAAGTCAGTCACCATGGGAGTAGTTAGAACAATCTGAAGAGGTTTCCCTATCCTTTGCTGGTCATTCCTCCTCCTGCAACATGCCATCAACTCCTGTGTGCAGGCATACCAACTAAATTGATGGGAAAAGAGGAAGGGGGACAGGGGAGGAAAGACTGACATGCACCACTCTAATTACCAATAATTAAAAAATAAAAATCCCCGTTTCCATTTGGATTTTATTGTTGGTTTTGTTTTGGTTTTCCCCCCATCAGCCTATTTTTAATTGGATTGGTGAACTAACTCTTTTTGTGGTCACATTAACCATGGCAGTGGCACAGCAAAGAGAACAGAGGAAGAATCGGTGCAGAACTTCTTAAACCAGTTTTGCCAGCAGAGAAACTGTAGCCTGGAACTGTACTCACACACAAACAGGCTGGTAAGAAAATGGGCAAGGCACTTCCTGTGCTTGCATCATTTGTCTAAAGGCTAAACAGCGTTAAACTGCCTTCTAATTACTGCCCCAAGGGCATGTGGAGTTATTCCTTGTAAAGATGAGCATTTTCTAAGGTACAACAATGTATGCAGGCAGAAGTCCCTCCCCATCAGCCTAATGGGAAGCTTCAGGCTATGCAGCTCTTTACCACATCTCAGTCTTTAGTAGTGCTTTTCAGTACATAAATTGAATGTCCTCATCAGCTGTGTTTTCCCACATTATTGCCTCAGGCCACAGAAATGTAAGTTAATCCATCCAATAAGTACTCTTCCATGTACACATTAAGGGCTGCAAAAGGAGCAGAGCTGGGACTTGTTCTGGTACTTCCCAGGGTTAAGACTGATAAGAATCCTACCGAAAATGTTTAGATTCAGTTTGGCTGGGAAATCCCACAATCACACCAAAGCAGCTGCATATAGTAACATGAGTCTTTCATATGCCAGGGAGCCTATCAGATAACACCTGAAAGAGCCAATAACAATCCTACATGGAAAGGCATGTCAAACTAACGGCTTTTAGTCTCTTGGGACACCCAAGAACAACCTTATTGAGGCACAAAGACACTTCACTCACCAAGTCCCATGTTCAGAGAAACTTGACTATTGAGGGTACCACTGAAACCAAACAGCATTTTCCAGTTACCATCAGTCCAAGTTCTACATTACCGACCTGGATATCTGCTAAATTCTTCCTTTGATCAATAAATGTCTGCAATATTTAATATCTAATATCTGTGGGGCATCTGAAAGCAATTCTCAGTGATGTTGTCTTAAGACATCGCAAAAACTTTAGCCTTTCTACTGATTTTGTTGTCAGCTTCCCCCGCCAGCACCAACAGTACAGAGTTTCTGGCAGATTTCTGCCCCAAGTGCTAATCTCGTGCATGTGCCCAGTGACAGGCTGACCAAGCACTCAAAGCTTCAGCTACAACAGAAATTAGAACTGAAAGGGGTCTGTGAGATCTGTGCAGCCACTTGCTGCATGACCAGCAGAGACCATGCAGCTCTCAGGGCAGCTGGTCAGGTCTGGCTCAGTCCTGTGAGGAGTTATAACTGCTTCGCTTAGCACTTCACCACCCAGCCCCAGCCAAACGACTGAGAATTACACAGCAGCCTCAAGGAGAGCAAAAGAACCCAGATACTGTTCTTGCATTATATGAATAAATGAATAGTGATTTTTAAAGTGGAATGGCTGCTCCAGTTCATGCCATCATGATTTGCAGTACAGTAATTGCTTATGATCACCTTAAGCCATTAAGTTATAGATTCAGCTTTAAAAAAAAAGCCTGGGAACTCCTGAAAAATGTGGTTGCCTTTCCCCTTCCCTCCCTCTCACCAAACTGCTCCAAGGGCCAGTTCAACTCTAATCTGGCAGAAATCTGTCCAGCGTATTTTGCCAACATAGTTTGCTATCAGTTTGGCAATCTAACAAGGAGTCTGCTAGAAACTGAAATTTGTCTAAAGAACAGGAGCACAAAACTGGAAGCAGAGCAGGGGAGTAAGGAAAGAAGAGTGGCAACTCCTTTTCTTCTACTGTGAACTGTAAGGTCATCTCACCATCTCATCTCACATTTTCTGAAGGAAATTACTCTTGGTCTCAACACAACAGTTACACACCATCCCAACATTATCAAGAGTAGTCATTAAAGATGTCATACACTGTAACACGTGAAAAGAGAATGTGAACAGAAAAACCTAACAGAAATGCAGAATAAATAATTGCATAGCCACCCAGAGACTGGTCTGGGTAGTTACCTGAATTCTGCCAAGATTATGAAAATTCCTTACAGTGGCTTGTGTATTCCCTGTTCCTTCCCACCCTGCTCTTTCTTCTAATACCGGCACAAGTCTGTTGCAGATTCTTTAAGTACCTGTTCCCTGACTGAGTTTACAGGGTAAGTCTGATGGAAAACTGGGTAACCACACAGAAGACCAAGGCAGGAGAGCGGGAACATGAAGGATGGCGAAACTATTTAAGCTGGAGAGATACCTAAAAATGCACATGGATCCAGAAAGAAATTTGCACATATCTAGGTGCTTCAGCTACCTTCTATATGAAAGCTTCTATATCTAGATTTGTCAAATCACTTTCCCACAACTTTAGCCATAAGGGATCAGAAATGGACATCTCAAGTACAGCTGGCTTTGCCTCTGGACCCAGGAGCAGATGAGATTTTTTTTTAAGGTCTTTCCCAGCACCATTTTCTGTGATTCTACAACCAAAGATGATGTGTTTATATGCAGGAATGCTCATAATCCCCTGTCAGGGTTGAACTGAATGCCACACGTGCTCCTGTGTTTCCCTGCAACACTGCCATGCTTAGAAACAGGCCTGTGTCTGCAGCACTTGCAGTCAACAACTTGGGCATTGCTATTGGGTTACCTCACCAAGCATTGGTTACACTCCTTGCACTCCTGCCCACAGACTCTGACCAAAGCTCCTGGAAAGGCATTTGCAACTACTGTACAAATCGAACCCAAGAGGAAAGAAGAGTGATTCTAAAGACATTTTACATGAAAACGGTGTCATTTGCTGTTCAAGCAGCCAGAGACCAAGCAAGACTCTGGCTGTTTATGTGCATGAAGTGAGACTGAGAAAGTGAAGGAGTACTCAGAAGATGGGTCAGAAGTTCAAGGTGACAGCAATGAGCAACAGCTGCTAGCTATGCACCCTTCAGCAGCAGGTGTACCCAGGCCCCAGAGGTTTCAGTCAGCTCTGCCAGTGACCAACAGATTTACAAGACCATCTGTCTGGGCACAAACTGCACACAGCCTTCCCAGTTTTGCTGCCCAGATCTTCACCACACACAGACAATACAGGGTTTGTTATGGATTAGCTAATGAGCAACTGTTTAAACCAATAGACAGCCCTAGTTCTCTCCTGTGCTCATTAGCTGGATCCTACATGAATGAGAATACTGCTTGTTCTTTTAGCTGTAATACTGGATTTTTCTGAACAACCCTTCACTTTGGGCACTAGAAAATGGAACGGTTATGTTGTCTCACACTGGTTTTGTTCAAGGAAGAGACTTTAAAAGAAAGTTCACATGATAGGTTTTTCTTACTAGCGCCGAAGAAGTAAGGGAGTTTCATTTTTCCTAGGCCAGGTCTCCACACAATCTGCACATTGACTCAGCTCCCTCTATGTATATGCACACCCTTTCTTGAGAAATGTTGTCATCCTCCTCTACTCAATGTTTGGCTAACTGACACAATACCAACTCTGAGAAAGCACTCCTGGAATTTACCTAGAAGTCTGCTCTTTTTGTTTCAGACCTAAGGAAGGGCTGCTGCGTCAATCAGCTAAATAAACATGCTCATGTCACAAAACCACAGGTAGTATGAATCACAATACTAAGAAATTACAAAAAAATGCAGACATTTACAGTGTTAAGTCACCTAACCCACTGTTCTCTTCTTTCCTATGTAAAATCATAGCACTTCCCATCTGGAATCCTCCTCTCATTCATGTAAAACACAGATACACATGCGCACAAGCACACACACCATTCTTTGGGACTAGTTTTACAAATACAATCCTTATAGTTCTGTCTGATACAATTTTAAAAGTCCCCAACACCAGCATTTCCATTATAGCTCTTCAGAGGAGAGAAATCCCTCAGCACTAAGCACCATGTTGTCCTGAAGCCTTTGCTGATATCCATCCTGTATTCTCTCTTTCTCCCCCATTAATCCTAGTCATGCTCACATGTTCCACATAAAATCCCTCTCCCTCCTAAATGTTAACACCCTTCAAATATTTTTAGACTGTTATTATGTGTCCCCCCCACCCTCCACCTTTCAGTCATCACTTAGCCAAGCTATGTATATTTAGCTACTTTAATCTTTCCTCCTAAATCAGTCCCTTCAACTCCCAGAGCTCAATGTTAAGTCCGGTATGCTTGCTCTTCTCAGAACTCACTCCATGTTTTTGAGATCTTTCTGGTAACGTGTTTGCAGAAACCTGTCCAGAAGATAACTTTACATGCACTTGTTTTAAAGAGAGAAGAAACCCAAGTCACTGGGCACTATTAATTTTCATTTTCTGTATCTGGTTTTTGTTCACAGGTTTCGAATTCAATCTGAATTCTTAAGTATTAATGAACATTTGGCATTTGGTAAGAGCAAATTAGAAACTGATAGTATTGAACCCAATTGTGAACGAAGAAAGTGGGGTTTAAAATGGAAAAAGAACACTAAGGTTTTTTAAAACCAAGCTGTTCAGAAAACCAGTGGGAATGTGTGAAGTTATCCAGAAGAAGAGCAGAAGCAAAACAATAACATGCACCAAAGAAAAAAGCTGAAAAATGAAATATTAACAGTCTCTCAGTTAAAAGGTGAGTGAATGGATACACCTACAAAACATAATGCTGGCCTAGTAAATTAGAAGTCAATTAAACTGAATGTGTTATCTACAATGCAAAAAAAAAAAAAATTAAAAAAATCAAACCAAGTGCCTTTCAGACAACATACCATTACAAATCAACTCTATCTTGAAGAATTACTAAAACTTTGAAATTTAAAAATGAAAAAGTCAGAGGAAGAGCCATAAGGGTAATGCAATGTTGCCGATGAAGGAAGTCACTTAAATGTGATGAAAACTCTGTGGCTGCAGACTTATACAATGGGAAAAACATAGTACTACACTACACAGCTCACTTGGTTTTAAGCCTGACAGATAAATACAGGATTACAAAGCTGCTAAAAATCAAAAGGGACAGGAAAAATATGTGTCCTTTATTGAACCAACAGAATGAAGCCCCCACAAAAGGAATCAGAATAATTTTGATAACATATAGTACACAATAAGATTGCTACTATATTTATGTTGAGTACTAAGCATGTTAAGGAAAGATGCCACAGCCAGTACTATTAACTGCAAGAAGATTCCTGGTGGGTTGGTATTTCAGAAGTGGTAAATTTCTCAATATTCAAGAAATGCTTGGAATTCATGCAAATTTCCTTTTTATGCTCACATAGAGAGAACACCAGTTAAACTAACATACACACAAAGCTCAACACAAAGAACTATAAACTTGGTTTACACAAAGGAGATGGAAGGAAAAGAATCACAAACTCCAGCAGAAGTTTAACCCACTGCTAATGTCTCCAGAAGTCTGGCCTCATCTAGTCAACAATAAAGAACTAGAGCCACACAAAAGCAAAATTGAAAGATTACTGAGTGAAATAAAACCTCATTATTAAGCAAATCCAAAAACATTACGTCTACCACCAGAGGGGAGGGCAAAGTCTGCATCCTGAGCAATTGTCCATAAATCCAAGTTTTGTCTCTCTTCTAGTGTTTAAAATACAAGATTCCTTATTTTTCCAAAATCATGGGATAAAGGGCTGCTCTAGAGTTCACTAGGTCATAACAATGGAAGGGCTAGAACTTCAGAATTGTCTCTCTGAGGGGTATCACAGATGAAATACAAATCTTGCAATTACCTGGAACACTCAGTTCAGTGCCAACTGTGGACATTCTCAGCATGTTTCAATGGCTTTGATTGAAACATCATCAGGTAAGAAGCTGAACTATAGTACAGAGGAAAGCTGCCGATTTGAAGACTGTCACCTTGAAGGTTTCCATATTTTTAAATAACAGCCATGCTCCTCCCTCCCCTCCAGAAGTGTTTATGGACTGGACAGGCAGTGTATGTTTTACGCTTCTTTGGATTTATGCGTTTGCTTTTCAGTTCTAATTTTAGTAACTCTGAGTTCGGGGGAAACATGCAATGATAACTTATCCCTTTGAGATAAAAGCATTACCCTTCAAAATTAACTAGTCATTTCAGAATAGGGGCAGGAGGCACCACCAGTGACCAGGTAGCTTTTAGCATCAGACTGACCTTTCATCCTGTCTTAAGTCATGTTGTAAAAGCAAGGCTCTGTGATCCACTGCCCAAGTTTTAACTAGTAACATGGTTGACTGTCCTTCTATCACTCAGTCTCTAAGCTTTGGACATCTCTAAGTATTTCCTATCAGCAATTCACAAACAGATGGCACCAGCCTGGGAGATGGATGACTGCCCCCAGCTGTCTGCCCCTCCCTGCTCAGCACAGAAATGGCTGAGCTGTTTGAAAAGCAGCTGCTAAACTACAATTCTAGCTCCTCTCGCAAAAAGGTGCTCCAAGTCAAGTGTTCCTGCAGTAGAAGGGAACACTGGACAGCTGAGGTAGTAATTATTTTTTTCCAAGTTCTTATTGTCTCTCTTGTAATGTCAAAAAAGTATCATTTTGCAAGTTACTATTTCTTATTTCTCTGCTCTCAGTAATGTTGGGAGACCTGGTCTACTAACAATCTCCATGAAAATCTCACAAAGGGTACTAAACTTTTTCCCTCTCTTTTCTCTACATCAGTATTGAAGATGCCAGGAGATACCCAACACCTAATTCTGTAACAGTTTATTTAGTTCAAACACTACAGATATGATTGCTCCCATAGAAAAACATCGTTGGAAAACATAAATGACAGATTTTGTAATGCTGTAGCCCCACTGTGTTCTAGAAGGCAACACTCTGCAAGACCTCAGTAGTACCAGAAGGCACCAGAACAGAAAGTGCCCCAGACTCAATGCTTCCAATGTCAACACAATGATTAGGAGAAAGGATAGCATTCCATATCACACGAGACAGCTGCTTGTGCCTTAAGCAGGTGGTCAGCAAAGCCTGCTGGAAAGGCCAGTGGGGGCTTGCATCCAGAGCAGGCTGTGGCGTGAGCTTAGTCAGGATGCTGCCTCCATGCAGAAATGGAGTCTATATGGAAAACGATAATGAAAGGAAAGTCAGCAAAGGAACAGAGACACATTATCAGTGTACACAAAAGAGCCTGGATGACTTTGTGTGAAGATGGAATCGTTTTCACTCAGCAATCAGCAGATCGTCGTCTAAAGAGCTGTGAACAAGACTTTGAAGAGGCATGGAAACATCAGCATGAGGCCTGTGTAGAGGCTGAAACACACCTTTCTGTACAATTTTAAATGCATTCAAGCCAAACAGCACAAATTCTTCATATTGCTTCAGTACACCTCAGCTAAAAGCTGCCAACTTTGAACTGACAACAGGTTGCCTCACAAAAGGTGAGAAGCATACAAATTACACATTGCAGAGATTCTGAGACCTGGAACACCTTGCCCATAACAGTAGTACCACACAAGCCTCTCTTCAGTGGGAAACAGTGAAATGGTCCCAGTTTTGTCAGGGGAAAGGGGCATCTATAGCTAGCTCTCTGTAACACCTCACCCCTCTGTGCAAGCTGGTCACAGGGTGGATAAAAAACCACCCCTTCAGAGGCAGGGCCAGCTCCACATCGAGCCTGCTCTGTTCCATAAGCTGGCTTGTGAGTACTGAAGATGAAATCAGGGACTATATTTATTCTCCCTGCCAGGTCATATCTTTCTATAGATCCCAGACAGGGCCCCACTTCCTTGGCCTGGATCCTGGAGACGAGTAAGCAAAGGAGGGCATAAATCAGTGCCTGGGTTCTGTCAGGAGCACACTGAACGAACCATCCACACTAGGAACAGGTGCACTGAAGGCAAGCAGGGACACTGTCCCATTTGGAGTAGTGGGGGAGGGCTTGCAGAAAAGCTCTTCATTTCTTCTCCCTGAGCCTACCCTAAACTTTTCACCCTGCAAGAGGGTTATTTACCTTCTGCAGTTCACCAGTCCAGTCAGCTAGGTGTGCTCCACTTAACACAAATCCATGCTAAGTCAGGCCCAGCTAAGTCTCATTGGTTTCTGTAGTCTTTGTACTTCACTTCTGCTCTCATTTCTTTTGTTGTTTTTCACTCACTGCTCTGACACATTCACTCCAAAGCTCAAATAATTCAGGGACAGTGCAAAATGTTCAGTAAATTAATACGGTCTTAAAACACAACTGTAATTTTTCACCAGTAATTTTAAAAGTCACCCATCATGAAAAGTCGTGTAGACATAGAGCAGCAAGGAACATGTCACTAGTTTATGCTTAATACCCAGGGGTGGATTCTCAAGTAATATTTTAGTCTGAGTAACATTTTAAGCAAGAATAGGTCCCTAAAGAAGCAGTCTTACTTTAACCTCAGTCATGGCTGCTCATTCCCAATCTCACCATCCTTTCTCTAAATACCAGCACAAGCAGCTGGGCAGTATCCAAATTAAAGTTGACCTCTTTCCCCCTTTCTGACCGTGTTAGTTTTAAGCTGGATCTGTTTCCCGGTTGGTTCTGCAGCACAATCACCAAAACGCCTGCACCAGCACAGGGCAGGAATTGATGTCTGCCTAAAAATCCTGGCTCTAGATTAGCCTCAGGGTGATCAGCCTCACCCAACCAACATTACCCATCCCAGGTACAAGGATGTGTGTTCCCAGTAAAACCATTCACTGTAGATAAGGCCAGATAAGGCCATGTAAACGAAACCCCACCCGTGCTCCCACAGTCAGAGCAATCCATTCCCTTGCTCAGGGAACAATGGCCTGATGGGTGGACAGAAACCTGCAGAATGACTTGTGAAGTGCTCCGTAGATAGCTCCAGGGCATGCACGGAGCATCCCATGATGGGGCCTGTGAAGAGGGGAGAAGATTTCAATGTATGGGGGGGGAAAAAGCAAGCACTGACTGGGTAGAAAGAGGGCTATCTTCCATAAGACCCTTGCTAGTGTTTTAAGAAACTGGCCATCTTGGGACTTAAAACCAAATACGGGGTATTCAGCCTTTGCTTTGCATTTTAGTCACAGAAGTACCACGTGGCTTTTCACAATAGTCAGCTAGAGAATCCAGCCCAGACCAGGTTTTTGCTAACAAAATCAAAAGAAATTTAACTGTGGAAAAGGTCAAAAAACCCATTTCAAAAGCATGTCTGCCACATGTAAAAAATTGACTTCTGCTGCAGCTGCAAGCTGCAGGGCTGGTATTCAGGGCTGGTTATTTAATTAGCTAGATGAGAAGAGCCCACAGGTTATTTAATTAGCTAGATGAGAAGAGCCCACAGGTGAAAGACACTTGTGCCAATGCTATGAGAAAGCAAACGACAATGAAAAGGAGTACACAGAACCTTCTGTCCTTAAATCTGAAAAGTATAGGTAGTTAACAAAGTGTAGGTGTTTGCACGGCAGCAGAGCCATTAGGGGGTTCAGGAGCTGAACTTCTGTCCTGTAGCACCATTACCCGTTCTTATCTCCAACAAGAGCAGTGAAGACAGCAGCAAGAGATACCATAAAAGTAGGCTTTGTCACACCATGAGGCCATTAGATTATATATATTTGTATATAAAGATTAGTTCAGTAGCGTGCTCAACTCTGATATCCACCTTATGGACAGTCCCCTGAAAAAGATACCTGTAACTCTTTCTGCTTTGTGAACGTCAAAACCCTCACACTGATTTTTCTAAACACAACTCCAGGCAACCAAGAGCACCAGCCTGGGAACAACCGAGAGAAGGGAATTTGCTCAGAGCACCATTTGGGGCACAGGGCCTGGAGCCTCGTGCTCTCCTCTCTCTCTCCTTACCGTACATCTTGCCTTCGTCTGACAGGATAATCTTGCGCCGGCCGCATGGCGGGTAGATGGCTAGCGCTTCCTGGAAGCTCTGCTCGATGTCCGGACTCCACACGCCCTCGGCGTCATTGTCGATGGGTTTGTCCAAGGCCTCGCTGCCCCCCGAGTCGTTGCTCCCCTCAGGGGAGGTGGGAGAACTCCACTCGTTGGAGGTAATGGTGCCAGCTAGAAACTCCAAGGTGCCACGCGGAGGAGCAGACTCAGAACCTACAATGGCAAGCACATCCCGCCGGGACAGTTAGAATCCCTCCTCGCTGGGAAAAAAGCAGATACTAAAGCAAAAAAAAGTTTTAATAAAATCTCAGTTAGGAGGAGTTTTACTTCAAGTTTTATCTTAAACAATAACTCAACCACATGTTGGGCTTTTTTTCATGTTGAGACGAAAACATATTCTACAAATCTTTCTGATAAACAGCCTGCTCCAATCCCTCTTCAGTTCATTAACTCTGTCACTTCCCGGTTCTCCTCAGAGGATTCTTCTCATATTTTATCTCCTTTATTTCTTTATCCCTGGACTGTCATTATCCGTGTAACTGTTATTTAACTTTCTGAAGCACACATAGAGGGAATCAGTCTGTGTGAAAGACTATGCAAAATAAAGCAGTGATGAATTATCCAGTCATCACTGAGCACTGGGGTTGAAATTTTCTTAGATACTGTTTCAGTGGATCAGAGTTAGTAGCTGGTGTCACTTCTAACACTGACATTTCTTCTCAAGGATCAGCTGTGCTTTTAAAAAGCCATTCCTGGAGCCAGACAGTGTAATGCAGTGTCTTCCAAATCCCAGCACGGTATCCTGGCAGGAGCAGAAGGCACCATGAGTACAGGGATGACAGCACCAGGTTGCAGGTCAAGAACCAAGGCGCTTAGCCTGTTGTTACTGCTCATCTTCAGAACGACTTTGGGCAAATTCCTTCAGTTTCCTCTGCCTCTCTGCCCCCTCATCACTTACTAAGCTCAGGCTATTAGATTTGCCACTGGGCAGGAGAAGAAATTGGTTTCTCATTGAACCTAAGCAGGCAGCTGCTAGCTCTTGAAAACTCCTATAAATTACAGTCTCCTTATAAATGCCTACAGGAGAGGCTGAAGCCTTTGAGTGGAGCTGCTGCTGAAACACTCGTTGAGAAATTGACTTCAGACCACACAGACACTTCTAGTCAACCAGGCAGGAGACAAATGGCTTCTAAAGACACAGATCATTCTTCTGCCTTAATCCCAAAGCTGATTGTTTATAATTTTAATAGCTATGTTATCTGGGCTACAAAGAATGTTCACAAGCCAGCATTTGAGAATCCAGCCAGAGTTCAAAACTCCCCTCTCTATCACCGCATGGAGCTGGGCAGCAAGAAAATCAGAATAAGGACTTTTTTCCAAGGGCAACAGAATCATCAAACCTGCACCAAAGATGAGTAAGGAGAGGGGTTTGACAACTCTCTAGCTAAGAAATATCACAGTGAAAATGTAAACGGGAACAGAGAAGAAATTTGGTTGTGGTATTTGTCAAAAACAAGTTATAAAAAAATGAATATGTGCAGTTATGCTACACCCCAGCTGATATTCATTCAACCTCTAAAATTCAAAAATTCAGGGCTCATAGCTCCAGAAACTTTTCTGACAAACTTTTTTCAGGTCTTTCCTTAGTTTCTTATCTCTTTGGATTTTGTGATTTTAAAATCTTCTCCAAGACCATAATGACCAGATTTTTTTTTTTAATAAAAGCTGGAATTCTTTAAGAACTTTAACATTTCAAAACCTGAAATTGTAAAGATATGACAACACTGCCTCTCAGAAGGTTTTGCTGCTCCTTAATGCCTTTAGACAGCAGCAGAAATACACTTTACATCTCCAAAACCCACCAAGAGCTAAGGAAACAAGTAAAACCATACAGTGCCTTTGACTAATTTCAATACAGACAATATAAATTAGACAAATAATTAGACACAGTGTACTGTGCAGCAAATGGTTCTCACAAAGACATTTAGAAAACCCAGAGTATGACTTATTTCCTGTGAGTGTATTTGAAACACACAAATCACTGGAATGGCCTACCACTGCGCATCCATCCACTTCAGCACCTACATGAGATTATTTCAACCCTTCTGATCCACGGTATACAGTTTCAGAGCTTTAATAAACATGGGAAGAAATAATAAAATGGGAGGTGAGAGGGGCAGAAAGGGGAACTCGCACTTGGCTTTTATACACTGGGACAGACATCCCACGCACAGTGTGAATGGCACCAAGGCTGGCAATGCGACTTTAAGAGACCCTGGAATGAAGGGTAACAGTTGCTTCCCTCGCCAAACATTCCCCCTTTCCCTGACAGATGCTAACAAAAAATTGCATGGGTATTTAAGAGATTGTCCTGCTGGGGAATCAGTGTAGAGGTGTAAGCTTTCCACAGGGAGACACTGACAGGGAAAGAGAAGTTACCTGTTCCAAATCTTCCTTTCATATTTCCCCAAGCACCCCTAGTCCCTGGAGGCATTGAAGACCCTCCACAGCTAACACACATAAAAATAGCCACAAACACAAGGTCCAGGCTGGTTTAACTTGTGATGACAGGCTGAAAAATGGAGGGTTCAGAATGAAACCCAAGGTATGACAACAAGTGTTTTCATCATATCACCTGCAGTGGGAGCTGCAAATCTCCCACGAGCCAGCAGGCTTCACACCAAGTGAAAACATCTCCAACTGCTCAACTACAGGACTCCCAAAGCCACAGTCACGGGAAGCTACAGCTCTGCTGCCAAGCCAAATCCCCCTAGCAATGCACACAGGCAAAGTCATCTCCTAGGGAATGAAGGACCATTATGACCATAAAAAGCATCTACTTTGAATCCAGTTATTTTCATCTCCTTAGTGTCCATGCTGACCCAGGGGAATATCTAGCAGATGATTTCATCATGGCACACTCTTAAGTTGAAACTAAATAAATATATCTGAAGCACAACTCTCCTCCCCCCACCACATTCACACCCTGGGAGCTGATGCCTGATCATTTCATACTTTACAAGGCTCAGCATCTGCACTAAGTGCTTTTGGTGACATAGAAAAATCTGGGTCCATTCTAATCCAACCTCCAGAAAAACTGGAGGAGAAAACATGTCCTACTCAGTGCAGGACAAGTTTTCTAACTCTCCAGACACTGCTCTCCAAACCTTCAGGAAAAGTTGCACGGACTTGAGCAGACATCATTTATGCACTAAGAGAAGTCCTCAAAGCAAGAGACAGAATATGTGAACTTTCTCTGACATTGGTGTAAATCAAGGGAGATGTGGAACACAACAGCAGTGACAGAAGAAATTATATTTCATGCTTTGCCCAGCAATGTTAGTTTTATCTCAAGCTACAGCTAGGTCAGCAAGAACTGAAATGTGCTATTATGGTCAATCTTGACTTTTCTACACCTTGGATCCTGATTCTGCTTTCCCTTCTTGCTACTAAAGCTATTCCTGATGGATGACAAAAAACCATACAGACTAGAAAATCAAGGATGTTTGGCCACCTCCAGCTAAATTACTCAGATTACAGGGCACACTAGCAAAAAATTTACCTTCTACTTGATAACTTCTGCAGAAATTCCATAGAAATGGCCATGGAAATCCTTATAACTCTATGCCTCTATCTAGATCACAAAGATGCCAAAGGCTTAAATGGCCAGCAAAGTTTTCTTAAACAATGTTGTTTAACTAGTAAGCTCCATGTGCAGTCCCAGGCAATACACTGTGCCAGAAACAACAGACAGTGATTCAGGGAGTCCTGGTTGAGTGCTCTCTGATCTCTTGGTCTCTGCTTTGGCTGAACACTTTCAAGCCTTCTGCTTCTGCACTGTTGATCTGAACAAAGTGGTGGCCAAGATGACCACTCATTAAACTAAGCAAAGCAAACTAAAAAGAAGCTGGGGGCTAAACCCTGTGGTAAATGACCTTATTAGGATGGCAAACTGGAAAACTGGCAGTGGAATCGCTTCCCATTGAATGAGCAATCAGGTGAAAAACAGACGATTTTTCGGAAGCAAGAATGTCTTATTTATAAAAAAAGTCTCAATAATAATAATTAGTAACTTCTTTAACAAAATACAAATGTTTCAGTTAGCATCTACTTTCCATTTGCTTCTGTCTTCTGTTCAATAGTAACTACATGCATACAGCCTGGTAACTTTAATGGAGATTTGTATTACTCAATATTCTAATATCACTGAATATTTTAGTACTTGTTCATTTTTTTTAAGTTCTGCCTGAGGAAGAGTTTGTAATCACAAAGCTTTCTTCTGATGTGGAGGGAATTTGATTCCAAAAGCACTAAACAGACATCAAAGATATGCTCAGACAATTCCTTTCCCATCTGAATTCCCTCACCAGCCACAGTTCTTAGGAACAGAGTAATCAGACGTTGTTATCCCACATTCATAGTAGCCAGTTTTGCCAGGTCACAAGGCTTGGTGTTTGTTCGCTTGGGATTCCCTCAGCCTGAACTTCTGCCCCACTCCTTGGCTTTTGTACTTCTGCGATTGTACCTTACAGTTCTCTTTATTCTAATCTCACTCCTATTTTACTGAGAGATTATTAACTATCTTTCTTTATAGGGTCCAGTCATGGGTTCTCTCCCAGGTTCAAAGACACAAGGCCCCTCAGAGCCTCCTCACCACAGAATTTCTTATCTTCCTTCCTAATGTTTCCCTCTGCACAAATACTGTTTCTTACTTACTTTTGTTCCCTGTTTTTCCTTCTGCCATGGTCATTTCTTAATGAGTCACTCACAAAGCAAAACCGTGGAGAAAGCACAGAAGTCTTTCAGCTCCAGCAGCTTTGGTTAAAGTGTTCCAATTCTGATAATTTCAACACTAACTCTCTTGCCATTCACACATGGTATCTCATTGAGATTCAGAGATCCTGCAGGGCTAGACAGCTGCCAAGAGCCCTTCAGCAAGATCTCATTGACAGGGAGCACATCTTTAAACAGACTCCATAGTCTGACACATCTGCTTTCTAATATTAATCCCTCAGTCATTACTGTTGGTAAAAGCTCCCTCTTAAGTGTTTGTAGCAGCTGCTCAACACAAAATCATACTTTCCTGAGGATCTGAAAAATTGCAGCCAGCTGCCTCCAGTTGTTCAATCTTCTTAGAGCTGCTCTGTCCAAGAGACTGCCCCCACTCCACGGCCACCCCCTTTCCCTGCTGGAATGGAGCAGGGCCCACCAAGCAGAGAGGTCCCCATTCACTCACCGCTGCCAGGCAGGGGCACTTGCCAGCACAGCCGTGTGCACTCTGGCAGGGGGTTCCACTCCTGCTCCGGAGCTGGCTGCGCCCTGAGAAAGTCGCTGTGTTTAACCGAGAACATCTCTTCACCCTCGGCCTCATTCCCTGGAACTGCTGGGCTGTGGTGGCAAGGATTGCTTCACCCTACAGGTACTCCTTGGTGTCATTGAAATGCAAACAAACCCAAACAATTCCCGTATTCACTACCTTGGTAACATGAACCAACTACTGCTACTGTAGAAGATTCGAACCACAACATTTTCATATCTGATCAGCAGTCAGAGAATTAAAAAAAAAAAAAAAATCGGTTGAGCCATAACAGACGATATCCTGCTGCTCAATCTATAGAGTTTATTATGTATATAAAGCAATAGGAAAACCTGGAAACAGGAGCAACCAGCCACTTACTCCCATCTAGAACACCTAGCAAATGAACTTACACAATGCAGTGATACAAGGAAATTTGGGTTTAGGGAAGCAACAGTCTGGAATACTAAGAAGCCTATTGCTCAAGGTACAAGATGGAAGTTAGCATTCAAACTTACCAGAGGAAGAAGACTGGGAAATTCTATGGGACACTACAAGAAAAGCTTAGTTCCTCTGAAAGAGAAAAATGAGTGCAATCAGTAGATGAGTAGCTCCCAGACGGTGCAACTCAAAGACTGCAGGAAAAACATACTGGAAAGGGAAAAGGTGGGAAAGCAGGTATTCAACGATAAATAAGATTTGTTAAAGCTCACAGACAAAAGAGGAAAAATCGTGGACGTGTTTATAGAGTCCCTACAGAAAAAAATTAAGATGCAACTGAAGCATGACCAGCTGGCACTGAACTGAACCTAGGAAGGTAACAGCACTTTTGCAGCACCAGACAGCAACCAGCTCCTCAGGCTCCTTAGCAGCTGCACTCCCATCATTAAAGCAGCCTGGAGACAGTGGAGATGGGTGGGTGCAGTTCACTGGGCCTCTTGAGAGGGCTTCACTCAAACACCCCAGAACAGGTTAGCAGGGGCTGAGCCTGGCTGTCATCTCACTTTTTTTGCCCCGGGCCTCCTGCAATCCTGAGTAATGCTGGCCATTCCCTGTGAATAGCCCAATCCGCCCAGGAGGCAGAGCAATGCTGCATCCCATGAATAAAAACAGTTAAGTGTTACTGGGCTGTAGTAAAACTCTTAACTAGCAGCAATGCCAGGTGAGGAGGAAAGAACTGAGATTTGCCTCTCTGTATTGGGCAAGGTAATACACTCATTACATCCACAGGCTGCACGGTGAGATTTTTGTCTGTCTCAATACTGAATGAGACTGGTTTATAAAGGAACAAGCTCTACTAGCCTCAGATCATATCCAACAGGAGGCCGGGCTCCTGCTGAATGCTTGTCACACTGCCTAACACAAAATCAAGCTTGGTTTGTTTGCTACACGGAAACTGCCTGCAGCAGCTGCTGTTCAAAAGGCACCTGACTTCCCGAGCAAAGCAAAACAACTCTTAAATGACTGCAGTAGCTAGCTCTGGCTGAAACAGAGAGAGGATGTAGTGTCCAGCAGAGTGATATAAATCAAAGCAAGGAGAGAGGAGAACTTCTATCAGTGCAGCCCTGGATAATGCAGTCAAACAGGATGTGATGAGATAAGGCTGTGTGTGGCCTTGCACACCATCCAATCATTTACATTTGAGATAAAGGAAACAGAGCACAGAGCCTTGCTGCCCTAAGGAGGGGAGAAAAAAAAAAAACCACAACCCAACAACAAAACCCAAAGGCCAGCTCTGATCCCACTAGTCTAGGGGTGGGTGGCCAGCTTGGGGATCGATCCTGAGCAATGGGCAGCTCCCACATCCAGGCCACATCACAAGGCGACCAGCCTGGGACTGACAGAATGACCACTGGGTGATTTATGTCTCAGCTGGGAGAGAAAAACGAGCCAGCAAGGGCAGCAGAGATTGACACTGCCAGGTTGTGCTGGGATTGAGCCATGCACTGGGCTGGCCCCAGCTCTCAAAGGAACAGTGGGATTCCTGGGGAGTCACTGTTATCTCCCATGTGGGAACTGTTCCCAGAGCTCCCATTCTCCCTGACTTTCCAAGACATGTGGCATGTGTTTCACAGCTTCCCAAACAGATGAAGGTTGTGGCAGGGTGAAAATGGTTCGTCACCCTTATGCTAGTAGCAGCAGTCACCAGGAGTCATTCTCCCTGAAGCTGTTTAGAAAGCAAGGAACCAGGAGGGAGTCAAATAATCACATCCTTTTTCTATCACTGAATCATTGGTAGTGTCAGCTAACACAGGAAAATTGTAACTGTCCCTTCATGTACAGACAAGTGTAGATATTGAGTGACTAAAATGACTTGAGAACTACCAGATCAGGCTAGAGACAGAAATAAATCAAGCTGGGCATTTTCCCAAAGCATATTATTCACTTAATTACTAAAGGATAGGGAACCTTCAATAGCAACCTAACAAAACCTTGCTCCTAAACACGCCAAAACTCAGTTGTCCTGAAAATCTCACCAATGGGCTCACAAAAGCCCCCATTTTACCTATGGAAAAAAACAGAGCATGAAGATGTAAATGAACCACCCAATGGAAAAATCAGAATAAGGTTAAAATCTAGGCAAGAATTTCAAGGCAAGAAAAGGTAAACTTTAAAAGTGACTTGCAATTGCAAGTGGTAACTTCAGAGGGGGTCATGTTTAACACTGTCTGGAAACAGAGCATCTTTTAAGGGTTTGCTGACAAGTAACACAAAGCTGAGACTCATAATGCCTGCTTTATGATATCAAAATCAAATTCTTATTTCCTAATGCCTCCTGCTCATGACATCTTTCAGTCTCTTGTTTAGGACTCAAAGATAGATGTTCCAACAAAGCCTCACAACTGTGCCATACTTAGCTTCTCATGACACTAACGGCAGAAATGAACATGAGCTCAGGCAAGAGACAGATGTTAGCAAATCTCATCCAGTGCAGTGAAAATGTTTAGCTCCAAAACTACAGGCAGTCTCCAAGAAAAGAAATAGCTGAACCTGGGCTAAGACTTACAAGAGAATAGACAGACAGTGATCACACATCCCATGAATGCAGTCAAATTTCCCTTTCTGTGGTGCTTGCAGGTGGTCTGTGTTGTGGGCATGACCTGTCTGGTCAGCACTAAGCCCTCTACTAAAGGCTCAAGACAAATGCAAATCACTAACAGGCACAACAGGTATATAAAATGGGACCAATGCTCAGTGCTCTTTTGATTTTTCCTCCTTCAGTCAACCAATTACACATGTGCTTTGATTTTAGCAGTAGTCAGGCATGAGCTTAAAGGGGTTTGATGCTTATCATAAGGTAATGCCCGAGTAAAGAACAACCACGATGAAACACCTGCATCACATGAATGAACCCTACCCATGGCTACCAACCAGGCTGCACGCTCCTGGGGTATTCAAACACCACCCCAGCTCAGTTTTGGAGTACACACTCCATCTGGATCATGCAGCAAGTCAACAGTCACTGCTTACAGATTCAGTTCTTAAGGCTGTCATTGGGGAAAGAAAGTCAACCTTTCTGTGAAACAGTGTGAAATTTCCTAGCAAACACACACCAGGCATTTTTGCCAGATTCCAGTGCTCCTACCAGTTTGATACATGAGACAGTAAAACCACACTCAACTCCAGCGTAATTTTGAGTTCAGAACTCTTTTCTCTCTCTAAATGTGACATAAACATGCCATCATCTCCAATCTGCTGAATACAGAGCAATTTCGAAGAAAGTAAATGCAAATCATGAGAATCTGCAATAACCCAAATCCTCAAACAGGAATCAGTAAAAAAAGTGAAAAACTGAAAAACAAACTTGTCCCCAGATATTACAGGAAAGCATGAACCTTCTGATTTATCTCTTTGGCCTTCCAGACCCTTCTCGCCAGGAAGGTCAACAGGTTATATACCTTCTGCTGGATTAATCTACAGGAGAACAAGGGCAGCTAGCCAAGCAAAACTAGATTCTTAAGGGGATACAGCCAACCACAGACTCTGGTACAGTTTTTAAAGCATGTTCTTACAAATAAAGCAGTGGAAAAAGATGTTGCTACTCTGGTTTTCAGTTCGCATATTGGCTGGACAGAAGCAGAAATTTACATGTTCCACCTGCACAGTTATTGTCTTCTGATCAGATAGATCCTTCACAAACAAGTGGGGCAGAGAAATAGAGAGAATTTTATTATTTTATTTTTATAAAGATAATTCAAAGGGCAGCGAGTGTGCTTGGATATAATCTTCTTACACAAACCTCTCTTTTACATCAGGGGTTTTTTTCCCCTAAGCTGACAAGATTTTCAAATCAAAAGATCTGCCTAAGTCCTGCTAGTTTGGTACAAATGAGCTTTATTTCAATGAGCTACGGAGAAGTATGATCAGGTAAAATGAACTTAGGACACATTAACAGATCCTCCCTTTCCATTTCAGTATACACCTGCTCCATGTTCTCTTGACATTTCCTCCTTAGCAGTCCAGGTTACAAAGGATTACACTTGCCTGGACATCTGTCATTAATGGTTACCATACTGTTGGAAGGGAGGCACTTTGAGGGACATGCTGATTTATTTTCTCTTTGGCAACAGCAAAGCAGATGTTTCAAAGGCTTGCACCCGGGTTCTGAAAGCCACTGACACTCATGTCTCAGAAATACAGGAGTGTAAAACACCTACCCTTTGGCAATCACATTTTAACAAAGGTAAGAACAAGGTAATTATAAACCTACAAGAGAACAGAAAAACAGAGCCAGTGACTCAGCCCATAGCACCAGGAACTGGAAAACCTGCCCCTCCCTAGCAGGAAAACGTCTAATTCATATGGTGTTAAAAACAAAGGGGAGTGACTGCATCATCTCCAGAAAAAGGAGGACCCAAGCGGCAGGAACAATAAAACCAAAAACTACCAAACCCTCCCCCCATCCCCAAAAAACCCCAAGAACTCAATACACCACCTCCTACCCCTAAAAAACTCTCTAATAATCTAGTCTCAGATCTGGTAATGAGCTCCAGGCATGCCAACTAATGGCTTTTTTACAAGGCTCTACAAAGGAGCACGCTGGGCATTTATTTAGCATGGCTGTTGGCAGAAGTTGGAGAGAGAGGAGCATCAGTTACTGTAAATCCTAATAAACTTGACTGCTCCTCAAAGGAAGATAGAAATGCTGTGAAGGTAGAGAATGAAAGGAACACAGTGCACAGCAAAGTAAGTTTAGATTTGAAATAGCATTTCTTACTCTCTACAGAAATCACAGCTAAAAATTACTTCACATTGGCTTTGGAGAGCACTGATCATATTATTAGAAAATTAACTAATGGCTTCAAAAACTATGCATAATGACATATATGATATATGAGACACAAGCAGAACCAGCAGATACAGAGAGCATCTACTGGGTTGGGTTGCTGCAGGGATCTTTGCTAGTCCAGTTGTCTTGTCTTTGACATCTTAAAGATGTCAAAGGAAGACTGACTCAAGGTAATGTTAATGAAACTTGCAGATGATACAGAATAAAGTTTACAAACACCAGTGGGTAGAAACAACTCAAAGGCTGTTAGTGTAAAAAAGAAAATGAAAAAAGCAAGGGAGACAAACAGGACTAAGTGAAAAAGTAATGCAAAGAAAACCTAGAAATAAAATCAAGAACAAAGCCCTGCCAGAAGCAGGAGCTAAAGGCAGGCAAGACTAAGAATGCTCAACAAATGAGAGTTGTCTGCAAAGCAAATGCTTCTGCTGCAAAATGACCAGTGTGACTTTAATCTGCCTGGGCTCAGATATCACTTCAGGCAATGAAGAGAGATGAATCACTCCGACTCGTGGAATAGTGGATCTCTGTCTGACAAAGAAACACCAATAAACTGAAGAAAGTGAAAAGTATAAAAGACCTCCAATAATTAGACCTAGAAAATTGAAAACTATCATTATACCCTCATTAGTAGCTTGTAAGAACTTAGAAGATGCAAATGCAGAGAGAAATAATAACCAATCAGTTCAGAGAAATACACACCAAGGCAAAAACTGCTGCAGTAGAGTAAGAAAACTTTTCTGATGCACATTGGGTGATAAAAAAAACTTGACCAAGAAAACTTTTACATAGCATGGGGGAGTGGGAGTGAAGAACCAAACCAAATCCCAAACCTAACAAATTAACAAAAGGCAAACATGAGCTATAGGGAAAGTATAATAGATCTTTTAAAAAGGTTATACTAAATTTTCACAGTCTTAAGATATATTCTTTTATCATCAGATAAAACAGAAAATCGTTTTGCTCTCGCAGGAGCTACTGTAGACATGGTCCAAGGAACTACTTAAGGTGGGGAAAAATGGCAATGTTGTTAAGAAGATGTTCCCATTCTTCTCCCACCCCGTCCCACCTTCTTCACCCTCCTCAAGACACACCAGCACATAATTAACTTATGTTTATCACACCACATATTATTAACTTGACTGGAGAAGGAACAGATGCGGCTGAAAAAGAACTTGCTAAAAGCGAGTGTTACTTTCCCTCTGGATCAGCCCTGGGCAGCGAACAGCAGTGCCAGCGTCCCTGCCAGTGACAAAGCACAGAGATGTGAGAAGTAAGGAAATGGGCACTTTGAAGCCCTGAGGACAGGTCCACAGCAGCGCCAGCCTCAACTCTTTGTGGACCCACCCCTTGGCTTACACTGGGATGGAACCAAGAGCTGAAAGATACAGAAAAGGACACATAATACCAAGGAAGGAAAGGTGTGAATTGCCAACAGAGGTGAAAGCTGCATCTCTTGGAAACTTTTCAGCAACCCTCTCAAAACTCTACTTAGGCTACTTGAATTCTGTGAAACTAATACCTGACTAAGAAAACCAACAGCAACTGTGATTTTATGTAAGCCACAACAGACAAGAGAGGGTGCCATGAACCCCTTTTTCTCTTTAAAGCTTGACAGTACTATTTTCATACCGTTTTCCCACAGATGTTCTTAAATACAGCAACATTGAAATGCTTATCACAATAATAGCCTAAAATACTTCAAAATCATTGGTAGCATTAATTTAAAAATCCAAAAGCGGCAGGATCCAAGACAGTAGAGAATTTCCTGATAACCACTCTCATGCACATTTATTTGCTTCCAGGATCACCTCCAAGAGGACACAAACAGTGAGCTAACAGCCCAGTTTAGAGATTGATAAAACTGTTGCATGCTCAATTTTGAGGGAGCCATTCCCCCTGGGATTTAGGAAAACCTGAAAAAGGTGACTGCACCCACTGCAAAAAAACCTGAAAAGGTGACTGGCTGTCCTTCACTCTGGCAACCCAAGTTCCAGAGAAAACCAGAGCCCCTCAGCATCCAGCAGCCCTAATAAAGAAGTCGCTCTGTATTCACTACAGGCTCTTCTTTGTCATGAGAACAAGCCAGTTAAACCAAAAGGCTTTAAGTGCACAGGTGACTGTACAGCAGCATCAGCCCAGCCCCAGAACTCGCTACGTACCCACTCTGCTTTCCCCCTTGTTCTGCTCCTCTCGCTCCTCCCCGTTACTGTCTGCCCTGTCCTGCTGCCCACTTCCTTCTGCGGGAGAACAATAAACCCTCTCTCATCCGCCCAGACAGATGGACAGACAGGTGAACGAGTGCTCTGCTCACTCTGCACACAGACACCGCAGTCAGGTCCGGGGATTGCCGACCCGTCCCCAGTAAGAGGAAAAGAGAAAAATCCAATCCCTAAATCCCCTTTCCTCCTACTAAGCCCTCTGCACTTGAAAAGTATTTTGCGTTATTTGTAGAGGAGTCGCAGATCCGACTCTAAAGGTTAGAAAGTAACATGCGTGTAACTCCAGGTTAAACAAAAACAAAGTTGGTAATTAATTGTGGTTAGTTCTGAGGTTTTGTTTTTGTTCGAGTTTTTTTTTTTTAACATATGTGACCGTTCATTATAAAATACTTTATAGAAGTCCTTAAAACACGTAGAGTTACACTTCTTCCCTCTTCTGCAAGAAGAGCCCTATCTTTAGCATCCCATGCAATAAATTGTTTAAACGGAATTATCTGAATAAGATAAAAGATTACTCCGGAAAGCTGTTTGGTTTTTTGTGTGTGTGTGCTTGGTTTGTTTGGGGTTTCTTTAATCCTTTCCTGTGGCATGCCACCAAAACTCAACTCTAACTTCAGAATAACTGTACTGGGAAAACGTTCCCTCATCTTTTGCTAAATGCCCTGCAACGACCTACTACTTTCTCACAGATAGGCTTCCTTATGAATTTTTGTTGTTGTTCTTTTTTCTCCCCAATATCATCTTCCATAATTTACATCAAAATTTGTTACATTAAGTACTGCTCCTCCTTTCCACCCTCCCCAAGCTCATCTCTACGAACAGTGCAGAAACCTCTTTTTTTTTCTTTTTTTTCCCCTCCCCTCCTCCCCATTAACGCCGCAGATTTACAGCGACCGGGTTCCCGAAGGGGCAGCGCCGGCAGCCCCTTCCCGGCGGGGGAAGCCGCCGGAGGCTCCATTGAGGATGTTCCCATCGCTTCCTTTGTACGCCTGTGCCTCGCCTGTCGCACATGAGCGGCTCCGCACCCTCCCTTCCAGCCCGTCTCCCGCAGGCACCCGCGCCCCTTCGCCCCGCGCCAAAGCCATCGCGGAACAGCGTGTCCTGACCTGAGCGAGGCAAGAGCGGCTGCTGTTCCGCAGGGGCAGCGGGGACCGGCTTCAAATCCTCCTTCAGCGCCAGGACTTTCTGCCAAGAGAGCACCGAGCGCTGTTACTGCGCGCCTGCCCCTCGCTCCCGCCCGATCCCCACCCCCGAGCCCGCAGGGGTGGGAGCGGGGGCTGGGACAGGGGGAGCGGGCGGGTCAGCCTCCCGCTCAGCATCGTCGCCGCCGCCAAGTCGCGAAGAAAAAAGTTGGCGAGGAGCGGCTCAGGGGTGGGCCCGCGGGGCTCCCCTTTGCCCGTCCCGCGGCGGCGAGGAGAGGCGAACAATGCCGGGCCGGGCGGGTGCCGGGAGAGGATGAACTGGGACGGGATGGGAAGGGCAGCGGGGGGGCAGCCGGGCCAGCGGGAGCGGAGGCACAAAGCGCACACTCACCTGAGGAGCGCGGCGCGGCCGGCGGGACGGCGAGCCCGGGCGGCGGCGGGGCGGGGGGGGGGGGGGGGGGGGGGGGGGGGGGGGGGGGGGGGGGGGGGGGGGGGGGCGGCCGGGCAAGAGTTTGGGAGGAAAAGGGAGGGTTTTTATTTCCCCTGGAGTTTGAAAGGAGGAAGTGAGGAATGCTAGGAATGAGAGTTGGTATGAAATGAAGGCGGCCGAGGGAGGGAGGGACTGCCGGCTAAGGCAGGGGCTGGGACGGGGCTGGGAGGGGTCTGGCGGGGGGCGGGGGGCAGAAGGGCCGAGGCGGAGTTGGGAACAAAACCCAGCGGGGCCGGGCTCTCCCCGGCCGGGGGCCGTGTGTGACCGGGGCGGAGGGAACGCGGGCAATGGCCGGAAGAGGGGCCCGCGGGGGCGGGGGAAGGAAACTCCGGGCGAGCGGGGGAAGGGGGCGGCCGTCAGCGCTGGGAGCAGGCGGGACGCCGCCGCTCGGGAATCGAGAGCAGGCAGCGCGCCCGGAGCGCGAGAACTTGGGAGTGCGCGGCCCGGGCGGGCCGGCCTCGGATGCCCGGGAACGCCGCCGTTTTCCCGGTGCTTTCCCTGGGGCGACAGGCCAAGCGCCCGTGAGGGGGCTCCGGCCCCAGGGACACCCTTGCGCCGCCCGGGCAGGGACGCCGCTCCGGGGCTCCCCCCTGCGCGCCAGGCGCGGCCCGGCGGCTGCGGCGCCCCTCAGAGACCGGCCGTGATTTCCACCCAGCACCGCGGAGCACTGCGAAACAAGCAGCCCAGCCCGACACGGCGGCGGGCTTCTCCCGAGGGCAGCCCGGGCAGCGGAGTACTCGCCCGCGCGCCCGCAAAGCGGTGTCTCCCCGTGACTTTTCTCAGTGTCGCGTCGGAGCTGCTCCTTCCGTACCTGTTCATACAGGAATGCCAGCGTGCTGCGCGAGAAAATGCTGATTGTGAGACTGAGAATCGCGCTAGGGTTGGAAAGCCACATCCCCAAAACAAAAGCAGCAGAAAACCAGCAAGCTTAGTAGATGTAACTACGTCCCAGCAGCAGCTCGGGGAATGCAGCTACATCAACAAAACAAACTTTCCCGCGGCTCCAGCAGGTGATTTTGTCACAGGTGGCTGGTGTGCACCTAACTAACTACGTGTGAAGAGTTACAACATGGTTAGCTTTCTTTAAAACTTAAGTATATTGAAGAAACTGAGGGTTTTTTTGTAAAAAACACAAAGCTAAAAAAGTTCCTAACTCTTTCAAATTGCCTGAGACCTGGA
The DNA here is from genome assembly GCA_013401135.1 of Cettia cetti. Lineage (NCBI taxonomy): Eukaryota > Metazoa > Chordata > Aves > Passeriformes > Sylviidae > Cettia > Cettia cetti. Next base: position 94,627 of record VZUI01011186.1, on the reverse strand, counting down.
AACAGGTCCTAAATGTGTCCTGAGGCTTCAGAAACCAGATGGCAAACCCCATCAATTTCATAAAAATAAGGTTTTCTGATACAACTGTAGAAATAAAGAGTATATACAATATAAATAAGATGATGTTACAAAATTCAGTGAAAAGATTTGGGGAGGTGGTTTGCTTTTTTATATATATAAAGCCCTGTAATTAATTAATTTAGTCACTGTTTCTATTAAGCTATTTGTATTTAAAAAAACCCCAAACCTACGTATATGAAAGGTAATTCACTTCTCATCACATATATTCAGTGGGAATTCTAGGCCAGATCTCATTAATTATGTTACTTACATTGTTTTGTTCCCATTTCCTTGCCAAATTAACACAGCTCAAAGAGAAGGAATTGAAACCTATTCCTTCCTGTGAATCATCACACAAATTGTTTGCAGAACTTCAGTCAGTTGCAGATGGAAACTCACTCAAAAGCATACAGGTTTTTTGGTGATGTATTATTTGGGATTTTTTACTGGAGCTAATGCAGAACCAAACAATTCTGCCTAGAACAGAAAGCTGAGACAGTTGGGCAAACTTATCAGATTAATTCCCCAACCCTATTTGTACTCTATCAGGATGATTTTCTTATGCATTTTTGAAAATAAAGCCCTTTTTTCCCCCCCTAGTAAATTAGTATTACTTTCCCTATAATAAATAAAGGACTCAATTCAATTAAGCTTTAAAAAATCCTTTGTTTTCACCGAAATTTTCAGCTGTTTTGTTGCAGACAGTGCAATGGGTCACCTTGTATGGAGATATTAATTGAATTAAATTAAATTACTATATTCACCCATTTATGTATTCTCTAAATTGAATGTTAAATTACCAGAGCAGGTTATAGTTACCATAAGACTTTACCTTAAAGCATGAAGTGAAGTTAGTTTGCTTCTGGATTTTTCTCCCATTTTGGAACAAAATAAGTGACCTCCAGCTTCCAGTGAGGAAATAATAATTCAGTATAGGACACCTTAAGGGATGCAATGAGAAAACAGAAATGATAGAGTGTACGGTTCAAAAGATACAAGAGTTAACACTGGTACAGGATCTCTGCCTTCTTTCCTGGCAGGGCTTTCAATTGTTGCCACCTCATAGTGGGAGCTGGCTGTTTTCCCTGTTAGTAAGGGAGCCCCTACACATCAGTGTTGCTTGTCTGCTCTTTTTCATAACTGTACGCTGGGCCAAATCTCTTGGCCCTATGTTTACTTAAGGAACTTCCTTAGTTCTGAACTAGTTCCAAACTGCAGTTAGGTACAACAGTTTGATCCTGTAGCAAAGATGAGATTCCTGACTCTGCAAAAGAGGGAATCTGTCCATAGCTCAGTTTCACAGGACTACACACAAACTCTTAACTCAGCTTGTAAATCACAGGGAAGGGTTTACTTGTCTTCTGTACCAGGAACAGGAAACCTAATTCAATGTCAACTGAGAGATTTACAGAGCTGTTAATCCCAGCAAGTAGAGGAGCACACTAAGTGAAGTATAATAATTATGCTAACAGCAACAAAACCTCCTGTCCTACTGCTACCAAATTCAGCAGCAAAACTTCAATCAAAGGGAGACTCAACCCCAAAAACGCAAGAAATCATTCACTATCTTTTATGTTTGTAAGCCCAAGAGCCTGTAGCAGCCTAGGAGCCATTTCCATCTGCTAGGCCTGTCTTTAGGATTCCAATTTAACCATTTAATATGTTTCTTTAAGATCTCTCTGGGACTTCAAGCATGTTACATTTGCATGAATGCAACTAATATTAGTGTGTTAAGAACAAATGCCCAGTTGTGTTTCCCACCTAATTTTCTCTCCCCTCTAAGACTAATTTGGCTCAGATGGAGATAGTGGGAAAAACAGAGGTGCTTGAAGAATAGTCCTTGCATGTTGAGAGCTGTCCCAGTTTTTGATTATCAGATCCATATCCTCTTATCGAGGTTCATAGATCTCACTGGAAACAGGAAAATATAACCACTTCAACTTGATGTTCTTCCTAGGCTTGTGTGACTTCAGTACCTGATTCAGAAAAAATATGTTAATGTACTTCAACAGTTGAATGGGTTCAGATGGAAGGCAGGAAAATGCAGTAAGAACCATCTCAAATGCCCTAGCTGGATGCTGGGGAAAACATTAAAAACATGGGACAGGGAAATGGAACTAGCTTAAAAAATCAAATAGAAACAAAGAACTATAGATTAAGACCTTATAATGGTGTGGGGGGGTAAAAGTGTTACAGAGACTATCATTGCTTTTATTCCCAGATTTCTAAGTACATGGGAAAAATACCCAACAGCACAAAGAAAGAGAACTGAAAATTACAAAGGAGAGAGGGAGTAAGAAGACAGATGATATTCAAGATAGGAAGAAACTGAGGTAATATGTAATAAAGAACAAAGTACACCCACAAGTGACAGCAAAATTAAAAATAATTCAAAATTAAAACTTTTCAATATATAAATTAGTTTATTTTCATTTAGATATAAAAGTTTTAAGTACAATTAATGTAAAACAATATCTGATAAAGACCACTGAATCAGTTAATCTGTCTGCATAATTTGACTGAGAGGTTGTGACAGGATCATTTGATATCAACAAATAGCTTGAAGAGTCACTGCTGACAAGGCTAATTAAGTAAAAGGATGCTAAGTAAAATAATGCTTTCTGGGCACAGAGAAAATCATCTTGAATCAGAAATTAGCATCCTACCTTCAGGTCACCCCAAAATAGCATAAGGCAATTTCTTTCACACATTCCTAGTCAGAAAAATAATCAGACAGGTACACAAACTGACTTCCTTTCCTGGATGGCAGAGAGAATGCTGAAGCATCAGCCAAGACTTCAGAAAAGCACAGCTGAAAAACACTGCCAGGTCTCATCCTCAGCCTGATGAGCAGGAAGGCACAAAACAGATCCATCAGCGTTCAACTTCTCTTCACGGACTGCTTTTCTGATAGGATTATCTCAAGAGAATATCTCAGCAGCTACTGAAAAATGCTTATCTGAAAGATACAAGAGCTGGACTTCTCAGCCTCAATTGATATTTTACAGTTAAATACAGTGTTTACTTTGTGATTATGATCATTATTCTTTCTGGCAATATCAGAAAACGTCTTCACAAAGCTTTGTTAATTTGAAAGCACAAGTGATATCTACTGCTGCAAAGACCCTAGAGACCAAAAGCAATGTGTCTGCTCTTTGCAGCTTGAAACAGTCTGCTGACAAGGACAATATCCAAAGCTGGAGAACACCTAATTCTTGTCTCAGTAGAGGCACAGACTTCTCCAAACCATCATGAATATGTGTAATAGGCAAGAAGCAGGCAAGATAGTAGCTGTTCTTTGCTTCAGTACACAGAAGATGTGTGCCCTGAGGCCTCCAGGCCACACCATTCTGCAGTCCACTCTGGTGAGTTAAGGCCACATGAATCAAGTGTTCCATGCTGTGACACACAGTCTCCATACTCTACATCTGGTATTAAAAATGGAGCATTGGAAGGACACATTACAAAGCCTTGTGGTACAATTACATTAAACTTCCTGATCCCTTTGAAAATACCTGTAATCTCTTTTTGAGGTAACTCCTTATAGTCAGGTTAAGATTATTTATACAAAATCTACTTTAATATGTCATGCTTTGAGATAATCTCACATTAAAAAAATAAAACTGGTCACAAACTTATACCTAAAAACGTAGCAAATTTCATGAACAGTGGCAAAATTAAAAATATTTCTCATCAGTTTACAGTCTAGAGTCAACCAATCAGAACACTGCTTTTCAGAAGTGGTACTGTATATTGTTACAATACTATCTTTTGCCAAGTTCAGCCAGATTCTATTTAGTCTCATTTTTCACATGGTTAGAAGTAACAGAAGTAGCAATGAATATAATATATCCCACTGAAAAGGGAGTGTTTGAGATTTGATTGTTCTTCATTTGGTAAAATGACTGTCAAGGGATAGAAATTAGAATACTGAAAGGGAAATGGAGTATCAATCTTAGCAGACAGTCATTCCACAGAGCAAAAGTGTTGTATTAGAGCCAATGTCTTATTGCAGCTGTTTCTTTTTTTTCTGAATTCATCTGATCAGGAACTCTAGAGTAGCATCATCTCCCAGGCCTTGTGGAAGCTTCAAGGTAAATGAACATTTAGCCATTATTTTTCTAATCCTAGCTGCAAGGAGTTCCAGTAAGTGGGCTTAGCCCACTCTCATGCAGCATCTGTAAACAAGGATTCTAAAAGCATAATCAACACCAATGACAGAAACATCACCTAGATTTCTTGTTCTTCCACAATACATACAGAGGCTGTTCTGAAGGTGGTCTGTTGTCAACTCCCACAAGGCTCTGAAGGCTGGAATTGGTTTTTAATAAGCCTGCAGAAGCCTGTCCTCCATTTCCCTTCCAATATGCTCTTCATTTCTACACCTGGAACTCTTACAAGATGCAGAGGTGGAAGTGAGTTCCATGTGTCATGCCTGTTGTCCCTCATTCACAGACTAATTTACTGTCAAAGCTGGAGAGTCCAATAGCAAAGGCCTGAAGAGCACAGAGAGGGTAATTATAGTCCAGAGTGAACACATCTTCTGCTACACGACCAAACTGCATCACAATGTAGTCAGCTGGGGAGAAAAGATATTCAGAGGTGAACAATTTCACAGTGAAGCAAACAAAACAAAACAAAAACAACAACAAAGCCAAACAGAACCCAACCACCCTCCCCACCATCTGCCAGTCCCAAATATGTGTGGTTGGTGTATCCATCCTTTCCCACCAGAGTGGCCTTGGCCTTGAAATCTGTCCTCTACAGTGACTGTGCTATTCTAGAGATTATTTTTCTTCTCAGAACCAAAGCTCAAACTGTTCTTTTGCTAGCCCGAAGGTGCTGTATTAAACTTTTTCTTCACTTCAGGAAAGTTTCATTTGCCCCCTCTTTTGCTGTAGTTACAAGCAGCAGAGTCTACATCCATCCCAGAAAAGAGGAGGCCTTATATAATTTTCCTGACAGCTCAGAAGACCCCAGTCATCCTGAAGCTAGCTTCCTTCACCCAGTTTCCCTCCTCTAGGAAAGGTGTCCTACTCCTCCCAACCCTCATGAAATAAATTAGGTTTTCCCTGTTTAAGTAAGTCCCACACAGTCTCCACCAGACTCTTACGGTCATTGTCATGGACAATCTGGAAGTTCTTCACCGAAGCCTGAGTGACCCTCCCATGGAAATTCAAAACATAGGATTGAGTATCATCATTCCAGACTGGAGCCTTGTTGTGCAACTCAATGAGGTTCTCTAAATTTTTGTTTTGCCATTTTGACAGCAGACCCTCATGCTCCTGTTCAGAAGAGAGAAATATATTTATCCAATTTGGAGTGGCTCTGCCTCTGAGTACCATCTCTTGTGTGTGTGCACTCTGTCACTTCATTCCCTGTTTAATGAAACACAATGACATCACTTAAACTCAGTCCTACTGAATACTTTCTGCAAGTACCAGGAAGATACTTTCCTAGATTCCCAGTCCAAGCATTCCTTTTCACTCGATAAAGTAAAAAGAGTAACAGGGAAGGAAGTGTGTGTACAGGAAAGGGAGCAATTCAGAGTCCACAGATAATTGCCATCCTGCTGGCATGAATCCCTTCTGAGTCTCATAATCTTTCTCTGATGCTGTTGCATCCAGCTTCCATTTCTAACATTCTAAACTTTCAAACAAAAGAAAATAATCTACTAAATAAACTGTACAGAGCCAGGCACTGAGGTGCTTCAGTAGAAAGTCTAAAGGTTGCAAGAGAATGTAAGGTTAAATGTCATCCTGTTGAGTGTTATGAGTGATGCACAGTATGAAAACCAGAGAGAAATAAAACCAAAAAGATACAAAGAGAAAGTAAAACAGCACTTTAAATTTGACCAACAATGAATTACAAGGAGATTCAGGTTGTAGTGAAATATTACCTATGATTTAATTTTAAAAGTTCCGCAACAAATAAAATCCAATCTATATATGCTAAAACTCTGAAGAAAGAGTCCTAGCCTAAGGTACTAATAGGAAAAAATGCTCAGAAAACAACTTGTTTTGGAGGTCTGACTGATATGGCTATAGTGTGTGCTTTGGTATTGAATAAAGATACCATAGCAGATTTTTGAGGCTAACCTAAATAAAACTTTCTATTCAGTTTAGTTACTTGTTTATATATATATATATATATATATATATATATACTTTTTAAAGATGCATAACAAACTCCTGAGAACTGGCACAAACTAAGTGCATTTAGGTTTAGGGGAGAAAAATGAAGGCAGGGCCATGGAACCATTACTGTACTAATGGAAGAAATGGCAACCCCAATTGAAAGAGAATGAATAAATGACCACTTCCAGATACAATTTTTCTGACCATTCACATGAATTAAATCTCTTTTCTGGGCTCTCATGACTCTCAATTTCCATTCTTGAAGATTTTTTTCTCTGACCTCAGGAAATACGTTCTTGTTCTACTCATATCTACTCACAGCATGGCTCCAAGTACCATTTTCTAATTTAAAACATTGACCGAGCTTTTCAGTTGGTAGCTCTTCTTTCTACCTTATGGTCTTCTGTCACCAAACATAAAACCCTCATTAAGGGAACCTTTTCTGCTACTCCTGCAAAAAGGCTAACAGCATTCTGATCAAAAATGTATTAATTCTCTTGCTATTGCATCAGCAGTACCTTCTCTGTCTATTGCCTATCTGTTGCAATCCACATCCTGACCAAAGGCCCCTAAGGATATAAACGCTATTCAGAAAGCTTCAGATTAGGTAGAAGGCAAGAACAAATTAATCAACACCTTTAGGCAATATTGTATTTACTCTCCAGGAGATTTTTAAAGCCCTGGCTCCTAAAACCCCTGATTGTCAGTCACACCCAGGCCTCTACAAGGAATTTTTAACCTCTTCCTTCAACATGTAAGATGAGCAAAGATCACAACTCACATTTCGTGGACGGATTGGAATTCGCTTATGATTCATGTTCATTCCTGGAATGATCACAGACATTTTTCTGGGACCCTTAAATCCTAAGATATTAGTTTCCTGAAAGACAAGAAAAGCCATTATTTTCAGTAAATGAGATACTTCACCTCAGAGGAGGAAAGACAGCAGAACTGAACTTGTATCACCACTTGTACTAGCTTTTAGAATTTTGCTGGCTACAGCTGTAGCAGCAGTTATCTAACTGCAACTGGGTTTAATCACTGAAGACTGCTGTCTCTCCCTTTCTCATTTAGAGAACAGTGTTAGGAGATATATGTGCTATTAACTAACTTGGAGCACATTTCTTAGCCTACTGAAACATTATAACGAAATTAGACAAGTGCAACTTCCAGGCATAAGTTTTCTGCACCTGAGGCAGTAATGTGCTGAAATCTTGCTAGTCAACAAGCCTTAAGTATGATAAAAAGCAAAATATCTTTGACCTGACTCTGTGTTGTCTGTATATCACCAGTCAGTCTAAAATGTTTCTGAACAATGAATGACATTTTTCTTCAGGTGCAGTTATTGGTGTTTAAGAACACGCAATCTTCTCTCAAATCATACTGCTTTATAAATGTTTTAAGAACAGACCCAGGAAGGGAAGTATTCAGCAACTATCCAAGCTTCAATCTTAAACAGATTTTTCCAGAGTACTGAAGGAGACTGCTCCAAGTGGATTGAGTACAAAAAACAAAAGAAAAAAAGTCATAGTATTCTCAAACTATTCATTTAACACTATCAGCCAAAATACAAGGGCCCACTAAAAGTATTCTCTAACAATGTCAGTGATAACCTTTAAAATTCTCAAAGACCAATTAAAAGCCAGAATCTTTTAGAAAATTCACAGGAGCGATACAGCTTCTCCTAACACATTAATGCATTTTGCAGACACAGACAAAGGTCTTTGGAGCTGCAACCTCTATTACTTCACTTCAAAAAATCTAGGGGCATGTATAAGAATGAGGGCACTGATTTTATTAATATTTAAACTTTCCTAACTCCTTGTAGATAAAAGTTCAGAATTCTGAAAATTTGACTTTATATTAACTGCCTGTGCTCATTCTAACACCTTGCTGTGTCCAGCTAGATAGGAAACTGAAGAATACTATACACAAAGAAAATATGTAGTGATACTTCTGTAAACAGGCCAGTACTGGAATTATCACATCATTTTTTTCCCAACTGCCATTAAAATCAAGAGCAAAAGCAAAAAATCAAGATGCTGCTCCAACAGGCTAATACATCTTTAACCTTCTATGAGAAAAGTAAAACCACCTGTGAGAAAAATAAAAATCCTTCCACTTGATAGCAATTGTTTTGTAGAGAACCTCAAATTTTACTCAAACCATAGGATTGGAATACAAAACCATGTACCATGAGAACTCTCATGTAATTCTGCAGTGTCCACAAGTACCTCCTTACTCTGAATCCTATGCTGAGGTGATTCACTAGAGAAGAACATCTCTAAAACAGAGCTGATGAATCACAATTTACTTGGAACCACATCCTTACCACCAACAAGCTGCTACTGAAATAATACTAGCTCTCTCCTATCCATCAAAATGCCTTTTGTTCTCTAAAACCTAATTCTGCTTCACAGTGTTACTCCCAGCTCCGTCTCAGGGTCTACCAAATCCCAGCTGGGCCAGAGGCAGTTCATGCTGTGGCTCCATGTAAAGCATGTGCTGACTGGCCACACACTGAATAGGCCAGGTAAGAAGGTCATAAGGATTTTAGTTTGGGTGTTTCTCCCATTCCTGATACTGATTTTTTATTTTTTTTTCATTAAACTTGAGTATGTATCTGTGAGGCCTCTAAATTACATTCTAAACTTGAGAATGTATCTGTGAGGCCTCTGCTTCTTGCTATATCTGGTTGAAATTGGTCACTTGGTTCCAAAGTGGAGGAGTCTGGCAGGAGCAGAATTTTGCAAGCTGTGTTTCCTCGGTAACCAGGCACAAAGAAAGGGGCAAAAAGGGAGAGGCAGTACTTACATAACAAATAGCTGCGAGCTCCTGTCTTGTATGAGCCTTTTCCACTAGACTTTGTGCCTTGACTGGGTTAACACCATGGTCATAGACTGTAAATTTGGTTCCCATGAGGTTTGACCTAATGTCAGGTTATGGAAAAAAAACAGAAAGAGAGGCATCAGTAGAAAGTTTTGTCATCTGCTGAAAGTATTTGTACAGTACAGAAAAAACACACATCTGCAAAAACACACATCTTCCTGCTGCCAACTCAGTGAGGAGCTTCCATGACATGCCCATGTGAGCCTGTAACCTATCCTGGAAAAGCATCTAGACCATTTGTTCTCTGAGTTGCCACAGTGAATGGTAATGCTGAGAAGGCTGCCAACCCAAGTGAATACAGATTACATTGAGCAGAACAATGCAAGTTTATTCTCTTTGAATTTATAGATTGCCAGTCATAACCACAACTCATTTAAAATTACAATCTATCAACTGTCTATAGTTTTCATCTGTGGTTCTCACCTGAGTTTTCCAATGAAACTTTCCCCTTTCCGAGATAAATCAGTTGGGTCAACTGATATGAGGTAATTGGATGTTTTGCTCTTCTTTCTTTTTCTCCCCGCCAGAAGGAAGGTCTGCAAAAACAAAACTTTGATCAAAACCGATGCTTTGTAAGACTGCAGAGGCATTGCTATCCAAACTGTTATCTCTCCATTTCCCATATGCATTCCTTTTTTTGTTCAGTGCTAATATTACTGTCTCCACAATTTTGTTCTCTTCCAAAGTACCCAGCCTGAAATCCTATCCCTCTATCAGCTCACTTGGCAGTCTAGATTTAATGCAACTGTCCTTTGTAGTCTTCCCTCCTTTTCTTCTGGAACAACTCAGTCTTCCTGCTCTTTTCTAACATTTAACATTTTTATACTTTTTAAATTTCCTCTCTCACTATATTATGGTTTTTCAACCACAATACAATGCTAATTACATGCTAATTCCCTCCTATAGTACCTTGGCCAAATATAAGCTGTCTTCATCTGCATGATGGCTCTCCTCAGCTCATGGTTTCTTACCAAAAGCTCTCCCTTGCACCAAAAATATTCTGCGGTAGGAGTACAATAGCCAAAATAATGTGTGCTGCTTCCAATACCTTTTTGTTGTCATCCCTTTCCAGATGCATGTAGTAAGTAGGGAAGAGTCCCCGGTCCATTCCCTTTTTATCTCTAGTGATTCGACACTTAACACTAATTCCACGGGGTGCAGGGCGCAATGCAAAATCCTCCAAGTTCTCTACTTCTCCCAGCTGTGCATCTGCCTGAGGGGATGGACTACAGGAAGCACCTGTTTCCTATGGGAAGAAGCATCATATTAGCAAATTAATATCAGATCAGAGACCCTAGTACTCCACAAGAAAATAGTGGTTTGTTGAAACATAAGATATCACGTCTCCAGAAGACACTTGGGAAAGGAAGGGTAAACAAGATACCACCTGTGTTTCCTCAGAAGAAAGCAGCAGAGGGTTGTACTCTGAGGAAAGACTAGGTCTCCAAGGGAAAGAGATAAGTATCCATTAAGCAGACATGAGTGATTTGCTAGAAAGGGGGAAATAGGATGAGATGCTGTAAATATTCTAAGCAAAGAACCTCTTTGCTTTTAGAACTTTGAATGCTGTGGAAAACAAAACAGCATGATAAAGCAGGAGTGATGAATGCTGCAGTAAGACAGGCTGGGATTTTGTGACTGAAGTGAGTGCTGAGATTATGTTGGTTCAGAAGAGTAGCAGAAATGGAGTAAGCTGCTGGTGGAACCATAGCAATTAAATGTTGGAAGAGCCTTTGAACAATCTGTATCATCAGGTTGCATAGGGCAATCAAAGGAATTGGAATTCTAATGGAAATCTGCTACAGGTCATTAAAGTAATCTTTCTTAGAGGTAGCTGAATCCTGTGAATTGTACCACCCAAGAGACTCTTCTTTGACTGGGGCTTCAAGATGAAGTTGCAGGTTTATCCCCATACCCAGCTATAGCCAATAGGAAACCTGAGTGAATAGCACAGACACACATACATAGATCTGAAATTCACTAGAGTCTCACCCCTTCCCCCCACTCCAGCATCCAGCACCCTGTATCTCCAGCACTTTGCACCCACAGCCCAGTCTCCCAAGAAGCTGACACCCAGACCTCTTGCACTAACCCCCTACTAGTGCAGGGTAACATACACAGTACCCCACAGATACACTTAGGTGGGGCTCCCACAACATGGACTTTGAAGAGTGTCCAGCATCCATGCTCAAACCCCATGGTCTTTATCTGAGTCAGCTCAGACCCTGTGTCTTCCTGATGTTGGTCTCCTCCAATTCACTGGCTAGTCCAGCATATAATTTGTCAACATATGTATGTATATCACACACATACTAACACATCCACACAAGAAATAGTTATAAGTGGAGATGCAAAAGAGAGTGGGACATGCTGAAGTAATCAAGGCACAAGGCTTGAGCAGGCAGTCATACTGCTTTGCAGTTGTGTACACATCTGATGACTTTTACCCCTTTAATCCCTGTCTTCCCATGCTTATTACTCCCTGATCCTCCTTGATACCTTTCTTTTCCCGCTCAAGTTCCTTTCCTCAAACATCCCATACAATGTTTGTCCAATCCCAGCATTCTCTGTTCCATTCCAAAATCCTGTTTCCCTTTGCATCCCACAATAAATGCTATAAACCTTCAGGAAGAAATCCCTTCTATGTTTGCATGGCATTTTGGAGCTTCTCTGAGTCATTTTGGTGAATTTTGCAGAGACAATGGCCCAGTCTGTTTCCTCTAAGGGTAATAGTGCTGACTCACTGTGTTCCCATATTCACTGATTAGGCTCCCTGGGAGCCTCCACCCACAATTGTTCCTTTGATCATTGCTAAGTCCTTATGTTCAACTCAGTGTCCCTCCAGTCAGATAACCTGACAATCTTGACCTTCCTCTGCTTCCAGGGAATGATGTTGCTGGCTACTGTACTTGCAACTATTGTAATTTAACCCAGTGCTCCAGGGGTTCACACTAAAATCAGGCCTGTGCCCAGTGCTTATCAGAAATGGATTTCAAGACACTTACTGCAAAAGACTTCTCGCTGGATGCAGAACTAGGCCTCTCAGATTCAGGGTATGGTGAATGAGATACTGGTCTCTTACTGGCTTCCTCCTCTTCTGTGTCCTCCTCATCAAAATTCAAACTGCCTGAAATTCCTGTGAGAATACAGGATTAAGCATATAATCTCTGAAAGAAAGTGTCACGAATTCATGGCATCACTAATTCATATATGACTCCTGAATACCTATTCACACTCTTAATTTCTGTTTTTTCAACTGCTGATTCTTAATTTCTGTTTCAACATCTGATTTTCTTCATGTGCTTTATCTCTCTTCCTGAGCCTTGTAATTCAAATTCCTACTGATATTTTGCATCAGTCACTGTGCAGATGATTAAGCAGCTGTCAGGCCTTTATTAATATGGATTGGTTTTACTTGATATTCCACGACATAACACACTGCTTATTTTATGTTGCCATTGAATTAATTTTGCATATTTTCATGCAAAAAAGTCCTCCATGTCTTAAGAACAACAACAGGAAATCCAGATCAATATGCTGACATTATCCCATAAATTGGACTCTGTACAGTTTACATCCTTCACTATTTTCCCTCAGTCTTACACACACTGAAACAGAGTATGTCAGTTTTTCAGTAAGAGGCCCTCCTGTTCTTACATCAGTACCAAAAACTCAGGTCCAGAAATACTAATAATGACTTGATTTCTAAAACTGAAGCACAGACAGAGAAGGTTCAGGATTTATTTAATCTTAACCTAAGAACAGTTGTATAGAGATGACTGTGGGTATATAACTAAAATAACTCTGTATAAAGATATTTATGAAGAGGTTCTGTACACATCACTATTTGGTGTGTCCTTCCACCTGGAACTGCATCATCAATTGGTCATTAGTTCTTCACAGAAAGGGTGACTGGGAGTTGGAAAGCTGCCCAGGGAGGTGATGGAGTGACTGTCCCTGGAGGTATTTAAGGAAAGACTGGATGTGGCTCTTAGTGCCATTGTCTAGGTGACAAGGTGGTGTTAGGTCATAGGTTGGACTCAATGACCTCAAAGGTCTTTTCCAACCAAATTGAACCAACAGACAGTGAACACAGCCTGCTTAACTGAATTTTCTGAGAACATATATTATAACAATGCTCTGACATGGCACTGCAGAGAAGGGGCACTGCTGGAAGTCTCAGATAAAACAGAAAAATCCAGTCTTAATAACTTGTCAGTAAACTTCCCAAAGGACGTTTGGGAAGAGGAAAGGCGTTGACCCTGGTTCTCCAGCCAATTTCAAAATTCACTGTTTATATTCTATGTCCACTAATTTCCCCTGAAGTTACTGGATATTCTCTCCTCTTTCCTTTTCTAACTCTTGTGTAATGTTGCTATCATCTGTAGGTAAGCAGCTGTGCCATCTGACAACTGGATGAGAATACCTCTGAATGTGATTGTACCTCAATATATGCATGGAAACATTCTGGGAGACAAGCTCTGCAAAATAAAAACAAGGTGTATACTAAATTAAACACTAGCCATTATTTTGCTGCAAAGTGCTTAGGCTACATACAACAAAAAAAAGGTTTCCTGTAGTACTGGCAGCAACTTAAGATACTTGGCAGACAGAGCTTGACACTCCACTAGGAAATTACTCAATGGGATATAACTATTGAATATATAACTCAAAAAAGGCTGACTGTGACAGCCTCTGACTCAGAAAAAAACACCTTTTCTGTTAATCTCCTAAAGAGTTAAATCACAGCATTTACTGAAGGGTCCTGCTGTAGTGAGAATATTCAAGCATCTTATCAAGATATAACACATCTGGAATAAAAACACCCCAAAATTTAGCAAATTGTGTATAGCCTTTTGTCAGCAATTTCCTTGGAAAGACCAGAAATTATACAGCAAATTGAGAAACCCTTAAAATATAACTAGTAAGGTTCAAATAATATCAGGAAAAGGAACTCCAGCACTGCACTTCCACATGCTGTAGAATCTAGTGGCTCTTTTAAAACTGATATCCTACAGACATTTGTTTCATGATTCCTCATTTTTAATGCCACTGAAATAAAGCTATAAAAGCAGAAGAGGCCCAAAAAAGACATTTGCTCATTATTAACTCCTACCTCGTTTCTGTAATATTTCTTGCAGATCTGGCTTGCTTGCTGTGTCTGTTACAGCCTCTCCATCATTTTCCTTATCTGCATTGTCTTCTGGTTTTGTAGATCCAACAGACAGAGTTTGGAGCTTGGTCCCCAAATCCTGCACTTCTGATTTCAGGAAAGCAGCTGGTCCATCAATGCCTGCAGGCCAAAATTAAACAGAATTCCAAAGTCTATTTTTTATGGCCAAAGATGCATCCCGGGATGGTGGCTCTTTTAATCCCCCCTTCCTCTAGCATCTCTTTGAAGTACTGAAATATACTTGTTCAATTTTTTTCAGAAAGCTTGGCAGGAGTCAGACCTGACTCTGGTACAGACTGCCTATTATTTTAAATGTTATCAGTTATCAGTTTCTCCCTATTTAAATATAGTTTACAATTTTACAAGGGTTTAAGCAGTTGAAACAAGTTGTATTTGTCATGCACATCGATAGTTTTTCATTTATTTACAGACACCTCCCTTATTTTCTTTTCTTTCACATTGTTTGCTTGCTCCTGTGCTAGTGAGTACTCTACAGTGAACACCACAAATCAATTTGATAAAAGTATCTACAGCCATAGACAGAAAAAAACCCTCTATCTTTTCTTTAGAATGAAAGGTCCATGTTTAAACCATACAACACAGCTGTGCACCACACTTCCCAATTGGTGGAGGCATCTTGATGTCAGGGTCTGGCATAACACCTTACATAGCACACAATAAGTAAGTGTAGTTCTAGCTTTGGATTTCTTGTTTCCCCACTGTTTTCCTTCTTGAAATTTTACTACTTTATGTAGGCATTGTATTTCTGACATGCTTACTGCTGCTACCACTTCTTAACAGGACTTGTGTGCACTGAGAAAGCCTCAGAACTATGAAAGGTAGTGAATGATCAGTTAGGTTTTCTTTTGAGTCTTACTGAAGACTCCTACTTTAAAAGTTACACCTATCTTATCTCTCATTCTCTTCGTGACTTGAATCTGTCTTTTAACAAAAGCTTTCTTCCACCTGATTTTAAACACATAAATGCTACCATAAACATCAACCCTTTCCTTCCCATCCTATGATCCTGAAAGGCACCTGGAGAGCAAGAAAAATATTCAAGAGAGAAGGGATAACATAGTTCCAACTATGATTTTCAAAGCAGGTAACATCCCCTTGTTTGGAGGTTTAAAATTCTACTGTGCACATTAATTTGCTATCAATACAATGCTTGTATTATAACACCCTGCAACAGCACACATCTCAAAGCCTTAGAATGTTTCCCATTACTTTCTTGATAGGCTGATGGGATCCTGGCTCTCATAAACAACTTCCTGACACTTCCACTAGAATGTAAGGATTTCATTGCTGCTCTTTTTATCTCTTTGTGACATGGGAGTCTTCAGGTTCTCACGACTGCATTTCTTTTCATTCCTAAAATAATGGTCACTATTTTACTGCAATATTTTGAGGCCACCAAGTTATTGCCTTTGGCCTTGATAGCACTTTGTGCTTGTGACTTTGTGCACCACTATAACCAGTTGTCTTTCAGCTGTCTCAATAAAGCCCACAGAAAACAACAGATGAGGTAAAAATCATCAAGAACCTAACAGTGTTCACAACACTTTTTGTTTGCTTTCTCCACTTCATCATTCAGCCATATGCAATCTTGAGGTGGAGTATACCATGATACCATAAGGAAACACCATACAAGCAGTTGCTACTGAATTATTTTCTTTATCTTACAGCTTTAGAAGGTTTTTTTTTTTACTTCGGATTTGTATGTCTCCACCTTTATACAAGTTGCCAGCCCATTTCTACAGTTCTTCTAGCCTAACCCAAGTGAGAGATTATTCAAGGGCACATGAAGATTTACAGCTGTCACAAAAATCAAGGTGAGGTTTTTGTTTGCTTTTACAGTTTAGTATTGCTCAACCATACTGTACTACAATTCAACTTTTGTATATAGAAAAGTATGTAATCAGTCTTATCACTTGACCCCTGCCACAGCAACGTAAGCACTCATCTGTGACATAATGCAGGCACTGGGATTTTGGGGAACCCTGTTGCAATCAGGTTGATTATTTACCATGTAAAACAACATCACTGTGGACAGGGGTAGGAGTTTCTACTAAAGGAGTCTGCTCCTCGCACCCCTTGGGCTTTGACCTGCGCAGCTTGGCCTCGGGATTTGGCTGTACCATCAACGGATCGAGGCGTTTCTTCCTCTGCTTCTTCTCAAGAAGGGCTCTCTGTGGAATGAAGAAAGGCAGGGAACAGAGATGAGCAGCCACAGCTAGAGAGGCAGAAGCCACTCCTCAGCCACTGGCAATGACATGTCCCCAATCAGAATGTCAAACAAACCTGAAATATTCTTGCAAGCACTTACAAAAATCCTACACACAGATAGTTTTGGAGTGGGATACTGACTTTCATTCTCCATGAGAGGTTGACATGGACACCTACTTATTTTCTGACCTGTCCTGAGACTACCAGTTAAATCCTTTCACTGAGTCTCAACTGTAACAATTCTTAACACAAATAGACAAATTCAGCAGTCATCCATAATCCAGTATGAAACAGTCAGAACTTGCAAAGGGAAAGGTTTTGATCTCAAAAGTTATCACCTTACAGGGAAAACTTAAAGCAAATAGTTCCCAGAAATCAGTGCTGAGAGATAAGACTTAAAGTGGGGAGACAAATAACAGCAAATAAAATAGGAATGATCCACTAAAAGGAAATTTGATCTACCTTGCAGTATTTTTCCATATAATTCAGGACTGAAAGGAAAGACTGGTAAGTCCAAATGCTAAAAATTAAAACATTATTTCTCTAAGATACATATATATTCAATACTTAAGATTTCCTTCTCAGTGAGAAGAGGAACAACTGGACTTAAATCAAGACAAGAAGGGGCATGGTGCCATTTTAAAGACCGACATTAGTCCTTAAAAACAAAGGTGATGCATTTGAAGAAGGAAAAATCATATTCTAATATTCTGCACCATTATGTAAACAGTGTGCAAACTCCTTGCAATAAATCCAGTTTATCCATGACTGTCTCTTAGGTACCTGAACATCCCTGAAAATTGTTTTTGATGACAGAAACTATTTCTCCATCAAATTATTTTCAGTCTCAAAGCACCCACCAGATAAACAATTCATCAGTACCAACAGTTCAATCCACTTGAGACACAGACATTTTTGGAGCCATTTCCTCTGCCATTATTCTTTTTCTCCTGTTGGGTTTTTCCTCTCCTATTAGTCTTTTTATCTCAAGTGAGATTGGTTTCTCAGGCAACCTGTCCCTGAGGAATTCCAACACAACTCAGGCCTTGATCCTTTATTCTGTCTGGTTTTTTCACTTATCAAAAAGAAAAAAACCTTAAAACCAAAAATCCAACCACCCAAAACCCAAACTAAACCAAACATACAAAACCTCAAATACAACAAACCAAACCACCTTGAAAAAAAAATTACTTTTTCAATTAAAACTCAAAATTACCCTCTGAAGACTGGACTGCAATAAAGGTAGTGTTCGATACTGCAGAATTATTTGCAAGGATTATCCTGCAGAGCAACAATTACACAGAATTCCAAAGAGATTATCACACTGGTCTAGAACAAGAAAAGAAACATAAGTAGTAAAGTCAAATTCTTAGAAATTACTAATTATGGATGTATTTTCTAGGAAGGTAGTCAGACCTTTCAGAAGAATTTACATCTGTGTTGTTCATTCTTTTGTTAAATTAAAGCTGAGGAAAAGTTAAAAAAAGTCATGACGGTTTATAATTCTCCAAAGGAGAGAGGAAAAACAAAAATCAAAACATTATACTCAGAATAAGGACTTGAGAAAAATTGTTGCCAAGGCTTCTCAACATAACAAATAAACAGGCAGGGGAAAAAAAAATAATCCCCAAACCCCCAAAAACCAGCAAAGCAGGCACAACCTAAAGGCAGTAAGAAAATAGGAAAAAATACAACTACTGCTAGAATGCAAAACTGAATTTTGGATCAACACAGGATACAGTACTTTCAAGAATTATTTAGTGGATTATTCTATTAGATAAACTTTTTTAAACATTCCACTACTCACCAGTCTAAATTTTAATTATTATTATTGTACATTGTGTTACATCAAAGAGTTTTTCTAGGACTCACCTAGACTCTCCAATCCAATAGGATCAGCTTGTATTAAAACACTGTCAGTTTAAATAAATTATAATAAAACTACCAATTTACTGCTGATAGATGTGACTGATCTTCCTTTCTTGTAAGAACCACAGGATAGTCAAAATGACAAAATTTGATAGTAACTTAATCTTTTTTAAAGGCTTCTCTATTACTTTGCATACTGAGATGGAAAAAATATGCGCAAGTCCACTGTCAGGAGAGCAAACAGTAATTCATTTTGTCTCCATACGGTGGCAGAGCAGCCTGCCCTTCAGTACCGCGTATTCCCAGCCGTATTCCACTAAGTAGAAAAAGGAAACGGCTATTTTGTTTCATTTTGTCTACTAATTAGCCTTTTCCTCCAGTTCTGTTACAGTTAAAAATTCATATACTATTACTACATAAAATGTAGATAGTTCTTGAACAGGACACCAGAATGCACAACCCATTAAACAAATAACAAATACTGATTGTCATGATTTGTTTGGGATTTTGTGCACTCCTTGCATCAAATACCTCCAGAAACACCTCAAAAAACCATAACATCAGAATATAGGACGATTAGAGGATCACAAACCACCAACTCTTGTTCAAATGAGCTTTCATGAAGTCATATAAGAATATCTAGTGTGCTATTAAGACAACTAGTTTAGTATTCTCTTTCTCCAGCCGTGATGACACAAAGCTGATACACAGGAAAGTTCCATCCACTCCAGCCTTGAAGGTGCAATCCCGTGCTGCTTATTTGCTGGTACAGTCCTAACCCTAGCAGGCCATGCAGGATGGATCCTAGCTGGGGAACATCCTCTCCTCTTCCAGCCACCCCTTAGCTCCTGCTGGGGCAGCAGTGACAATGGCAGTGACGGTGGCATCAGTGAAACTCCAGGCCAAGAGTAGTGCAGCACACCAGGTGCATTGAGAAACATGCCAGGCTTTGTGCTCCCCCTGCACAGGGAGATGGCAGCATTGCACTCGGAGCTGCAGATGCCTCAGAAGACTCAAAATTCCTCTACTAATGAGGAAATAAGCACTGCCTGAGCAACCACACATTGTTGCCTCAAGGAGAAGGCAGTAGTCCAGGAGAAAAAAGCATCCTGGCAGGCAGAGCTGGCCCAGAGATGGAACTTGATATCATGCACTATTATACATAATATTTTACTGCAATTACAGGGTTTCCAAATCCATCATAAAGATGGATGGACAGGCAAGTCTCTGCTATGGCTTATTCCAGATTCTCTGTATGACCAGAAATGCTATAAATGATCCTGCTGGATTAAAACATTCTGCATTTTAAAATTCTAATTCCTATAATTGTTTATGACAAATTAATCAAGCAAGGCATCAGCTACAACCAGCAGTGAGTCCATTGTATTTGGTAGTGATCTCCTATTGACCTTTGTTTCTTCAGAAGACATAGTAATATTAATGTAAAAGTAGACTTTAAAGTTAATATTCAAACCTAATTTTAAAATCCTTAATTACAGACTGTTGGCACTTCTCAACAAATCTCATTCACAAAGGGCAGGGTGTTAAAATATATTTAGTGACATTTTCTAGCTGTTTCTTTCATAGATGATTGTGATCTCAACCAAATCCAAGAAAGATGGAAACATATTTGCAAAAGGGAACAAATTATTTAAACTGACCTCTTCAGGATGCAACTGACAGCTGCTCTGAGGGAATTCCACCCAGCCCAGCAGTTTTATTTTGGAGGAATAGCCTTGCATCCTCATGGCAAGGCCTGACACTCAGCAAATACTGATCACAGTACCCAGCACTAGGAGACAGCTTATGACCCAAGACTAGTTCTAAAACAGACCCTGAGGTTCATCACTAAGCAGTCAGATCATCCTTAGCTTTGGAACTTCTTACCAAATGGCATTTGACACCAAATGCTCTTTTATAGGTTATATGAATTAATTCTATTTTTGAATTGCTTGTTTTTTAAAAAGTGTCACTTGATAGTCTACAGATAAAGGACTATTGTACCTTCCACAAATATGACTAAAGATATATTTTACCTCTTGACTCTGGAGTGTTTTAGACAATGCCTATATAGACCCAGATAAAGTTGGTAATAAATTCAGTGCCTGAAGTCAAAGCCTAGCAAACTCAGACTACAAATAATGATCAGGTTCTGGTAAAGAGGATTATTACCCACTGCAACAGTTCCCTGAAGAATGTAGTGTCTGGACTTAAAGATCCTCAGCTGAGAAAGCGCTTTCCTAAAAACCACACTTTAATTTGCACAAGATGAGTTTAATGCAAGACAGTGATCTGTGGTCCATGTGAAATGGCCAGTTAGAGAATCATAAGACTCTCACATCTTCTAATCTATTTATAAGCATTTGAAATTTCACAGAGAAAGAAGATGGATACTTCATTGCTTTGAGGAATATGGTAATGTAAGCATACAGCAAACAGCACTTCAAAAACTGAGACCTATAGCCTGATAGTTGACCCTGCTGGGCAGTAAATATTTCCATTGTAGGAAACAAAAGGTCAGAAGAGGCTGGAAATCCTTCTCAACAGCAGTGTTAAAGAGATCATTCTATAGGTCAGTGAAACCACTCCTTTGATGCCTAAAATGGATAATTCCCTGCAGTCTTCCTGTATTTTGATTTATTCCTGCTCTCTAGAGATTCAATCCCAATGAAAAAAGAGAACATAACATAAAAATAAGTTTATCAAACACACCAAGTTTACAAGCCATGGCAAGGTTGACTTGAACTAATGAAAACCATGAAAATCTTTGAAGTTCATTAGACCAACCATTTTTAGCACTTCACCCCCATTTCTCAAGTCTCTAGAGAGCTGTTTGATCCCCTACACTTATTTTTACCAGCTTCAGCACTGTCATTTACCTGATTCTGTAGTTTCAGCTGTCGTAGTTTCATGCTTTCATCCTCAAAGATGCTGCAAAAGCAAAATAAACAAATTATTAATTATTGCTATTAAATAGTTTGCGTTACAAGAGCATAGGACATTCTCAGACAACAAATTCATCATCAAGACTTAAAAATGACTGTTAGACATCACTTCCATCTCACATGAAGACCAAGACACAAGGTATTAAAAATAAAACATCATATTCTGTCATAAATAAGACTGAACTCTGGTTTAGTCTCCTTACTTAACCGTTCTGAAAAGATTTTGAAAGCACCAAAGGCTTCATTACTGGTAGATGGATTACAAACCTCTGTTGAGATGGGGCTAGGAAACAGTTTACACCTGAAGGTTTAACACAGTTCAGATTGATTCAGTAAAGTCCCTGCTTCCTCATATGATACCTAATTCCAAATTAACTCAGTTCTGTCTTGGAGTCAAACCTACATCATTTTCTCTACCTGACAGACATTCCAAAACTACTGTTAATACCTGAGAGAATCTGTGTTTGCAACCTAAAGGTAAAAAAAAGAATGATTTCCCTATTTCAGTATTTTATAGATAACTCTAATTTTTTGTTCCAAGTTGTGTTCCATATAGATTTCCCATTTGCTTTTGTATGATAATGAATTATTACATAAAATGCAATTTAGAGCAGTTAACCCCACAAAGGGGAAATGTTAATTGGCTATTAAGCATATATTCTGCCAATCATAATTGTACTCTTTCCTTCAACACTGCTTTGACAAAGACCTCTCTGGAAGTGATAAAGTATCAGGAAGAAGATACTTAATGTGGGAAACAGAAAAACATTACATATTTTATTAATAGCATACAGAAAAGCAGGGCAAGCCACAATTTCAATTGAAACAGGAAATTCTCTGTCTGGTCTAGGTATCCATAAATGTCCAGTGATGTGAAGTCACAAGCTGCCAGCCAGTGCTGAATATAACCCTAACAGGGAAAACCAGAGATGGAGAGAGACAGAGCAGAGCTGGGATTTCAGCAAAACTCATGGGAATTGGATTACAGTACTCAGACCTAAGGAGAGAAGAAAAGCCTGAGTCCCCTCAACCCCTAGCAAACCCACATTTGACTCAAGTTCAGGCAAGCAGATGACAAATCAGAGAGACCTTAAAGACAAACTACCCCAGTAAACACAGACCCTGCTCTGGAAGGTTGAAATATGCACAAAAAGAGTCCTATACACACATCATATATAACAACTTGTATCCTCTAAAATTGATACTAATTGTCCAACTAGTAATATTTTAAGCAAGTTACGACTGCCCTTTCTTTCATACTCCAGTTTCCTTATTTCTATACTTTTTTTCTAATGTATTTGAAGTATCACACAACAGGTCTAAGACCTTGAAAACATCTTGTTTCTAAAAACTGATGTTACCTCTCACATGAACCTGTAATATATAATGTCTTGGATTCTAAGGGAATGGAGGGCCTGGAAAAATTAGTGTCCTTCTTGATAGGGATGGAGAGCTTTTGTGTATCCCCAAAGCAACAGTTAGAGTAATACAGTCGTCTTCATTTGAAAACAGCTTAAAACAGAAACAAGCAGAAGCACAGCTACTGAGTGCAGCACAATATGCAACAGCCGTCACACAAAACTTCAGCATAAAAGGTGACATTATTTATAGCATAGGTGATGGAAAAGGCCATCTTTAGCAAAGTCTCAAAAACAACTGAAAGTTCAATTTAAAATATTCATGACAAAAAACCCCACCAAACCAAAAGGGAGAGGTAATAGTCCTTTTCTTCTCATACACCTACTGACTTAAGAAATTGATGACATTGGTTAAGTGCAGTGGAGAGTTTGTTATAAAGCAATCTACGTACCTGCGATCAACAGTGGACTTACAGACAAGTTCTGATGGACACAAAGGTGTCCTGTATAGGTACAAGCTGCTATCTGTGGGTTTGTTGCTTTTTCTAGCAGAAAATGCATCCCCAAACAATTTGAGTCTCTTTAGAAAATCAGAAGAAATAAACACTACCACTTTAGGAAACAAGTTTACAAGGTTTCCTTTCTACCTGGAAGATGATAAAGTGCTGAAATAGTAGGACCCACATACATGCCTTGAGGAAATCTTCAGTGAAAATTATTTACTTCATATGTTAAATTATTTTCTACCCAGGCTGAAATAAAGTTACATTATGTAATAGGAGCATAACACAGACTACACAGCGCCTCAACTCTGGCCACTTAACTCGAGCTTGAACATGAAGATTCTAACAGGACACAGAGCTTGACAAAGCAAAAAGATAAGTGTTCTCTCTTACAATTTACTTTTAAACACAGACCAAAACCAAAACTGTTGAGTAGCAGGCAAAACAAAATTAAAGCAACCATCAATGCTTTCTATTTTAAAGTGTGAGGATTCACTCAAGCAGTAAAATAAAAAAAACTCAAGTCATGAGCAATGTAGCACTATAAATATTAGCTTAAAAACGCCCCTTTCACACTATTTTTATTTACTACTCCTGCAACCTTTCTTCCAGAACTTGTTATTATGAAAGCATAACATAATAACCAGTCAAAACAGAGATTCCCACACTTCAAACCTTTTCTACCAGGGTTGGTGTAATTACAAACTTTAACAGGAAAACACTGCCAGAGTCACTCCCACAGCTCAACACTAAGGAATGTAAGTGGTGTGCTAATCCAGCTGCCGGCTTCAAACAGGAATCCCCCTTCAGCTGGACTAACAACACAGATCCATGTTCTTTGGACATGCCCACACCAAACCACTGCACTCTGCTTTTCTGTTTGAAAGGATCATGTGTAACAAGAAGAATTAAATATCCATTTATTGGAACAGGAAAAATAAGCAGAATTTCCATAGCTGGAAACATCACAGCTTAACATCACAGTTAAGAACAGGGGAAAAAAAATCCTGACCACCAAACCAGTAGCCCATTTATCCTTGATAAATAAGAACAGAAGATTTTCAAGCAGACTGTATCAATGTCCTCTCCCCAACCATAGCAGCACAGCAGCCTGCACGAGATCCTGCCCACAGACACCACTGCCACGTTTACCAGAATCCACCTGCAATCCTACTGAAGCTGCATGACAGGTAACAGACACGTGCCACAGAGAAAGGAAAGATTACCCAGAAGAGAACATACAAGGAAAGACTAATGACAGTGCAGGATACAGAATAAAAATGAAAGTGAGAAAGCAACTTTAATACTAAATAAAACATGGAAGTAGATGGTAAGATGCAAAGGGGTTCACAGATTAACATGGAGCAAAAAGTTTTATTTCTAACTGGTAGCATCTCAAATTCCTACTGAAATCAGAATCAGCCTGGTTTTCATTTCATAATCAGAAATCAAAGTGTTGCAATAGGAATATGCAACAAATTTATTATAAATGCATTTGGTCTTTCCTAACCATTTTCAGAATATCAAACAACCACATTGAAGATGCAACTCATAGATTATTTAAGACATTCATATATGCAACTGAAGCTTCCTTTGTGTATGGTTTCTCTTCCTTTCTGTAAAAAAGGCACACATCTATTGACAGTTCTTTTAGAATGGACATATTTTTCATTTACACTGAAATTTTGGCATTACAACTGTGGATAGGCAGAGGTAACACTTGTTTTCATTGCAGCTTGCCTGTGTTCCTGAGTATGCTGTACTTGAAAAAAAAACAACCAACCAAAACACTTATATTCTAAGCACTTGGCAATAATTACCATTGAAGAAGCCAAACACAAATTCACAGTACAATCCAACTCTGAGAACAATGAAAAACCCTGATATTAAAGCAGAATGTAGAAAATAAAAGCAATCCACCAGCCCAAAAATGATCTTCCATTCTGTCCAAGGTCCACACAAAAGAAAGGACTGAAGAATTGAAGAGAGTTCAGCAGAAAGCTGAACAAATTGACCAATGACTGGAAAGCACATCTCTTAGCAAGATTTCAATGCATCCTACAGTTTATTCAAGAGAAAGTCAATACAGTCCACTGTATTCCATGGATTTCAGGGTACACATGACATTGATGAGAGAGAAGACAATTAAATCCAGACATAAATAAATGAAGCTGAACAAATTCAGATTGCAAATAATTTTTTTATTTAACACTGTGACTAATCAACCATTAGGATAACTCATGGAGCTGTGGATTTTCAACAGAAAACAACAGGTTTTCATCAAGTTTGAATATTATTATGTTAAAAATTGCTGTTGAAGACTAAGGCTATGGTTTACCTCCTATTTCAGGTGTGGTTATCCCAGATGGGAGTGCTAAGCATTCTTCTTCAAGTTACTTCAATTAAATTCCCTTTATATACTAACTGTTGAAGGTAAAATGAAAAAAAAAAAAAAAAAAAAAAAAAAAAGGTTGACTTTATCATGGAGCATGGAATAGTTTTGAAAGGAATTGACTGGCTGCAGTTGTGAATGAGAGGCAATAAGCAGAGAAAGTAACAAAAGCAACAGGAAAGAGCAGCCTGTAGAGACAGAATGTTCTACATGACTGAGAACTTACTGGAAAGACAGAATTGAAATATGTTAAACAAGGGAAAACACTGTGATAGGTTTCCCTGCATTCAACAAAATGTACATTCTTCATATTCCACTAAAGAAATACTATACTCAATTTCTCCTCCTAAACAAACAATGCAGCAAAGTCTTGCAGATTTAAAGGTTTTCCAGTTAGCTAAATCTACCCTGCAATTCAAGATTGGTAAAGAAAGGTTTGGTTAAAAAAAAAAAAAAAAGTACATATGGTTGACTCTTTTAGGAAGAAGGTCAGACTAGCTGACAGAAGCAGACCCCACTTCAACCTTAAATGAAAATCTGACCCAAGAGAAGGAAAGACAGCTTGTTTTGCCTTTGAACTGTTCTTTATTGCACATATCAGCACCGTACATGCACTCAATTCTTGGTGAGAAAAAACCTGAGGAAATATTACCTATTTATACACAGCTCTAGGTAGGGTACTAAAGTTCCAGGTAGTCCATAGTTTGGCAGAGAAATTCACGGAAAGCATCCAGCAGAAACTTCCAGATAATTCTAAAGTGAACTGGATCTTGAGTTTACTGTGCCTTTTTACAAACAGCTTGTTATTTTTTATCAGTCTGACACAGAAATCCTTTTAATAAACACAATCTTTAGATACTAGTGGCAATATGAACCTACACACTAATAATCAAGACCCTTAAATTTTCAGTTGTTTCCATTGTTCTACTTCTTTTAAAGGAGCTCCAAGGCACAATAACAATATTTTGGTCCTCAATTCTTCCCCCCTTCCCCATATATGTTCTATTTCTCACTCTACAGAGGACTGCTTCCATCAGTTTTACAAAGCTCATACAATTCCTGCTTCCTTTGCAGGACAGTTTATTAATGTGGCGGCAGCAGTTATGTCTCTGAGCAATACTCCCAGAACTTAAAAATCAGAGGATGAGAAGAACGTGGCTTGTGGTCCACATCTTCATCCACTAGATTTTATTTTTAGCTATAGAAGTGCAAGTAAAAGCAACTTCAGTAAGAAATGTTGAGTCAGCTGGTGTGAAAGTGTTTTCACTCTTAACCCTCGAAATAAACTTTCCTGGGGATTATTCTCTTCTGAACTACAGCTACAAAAGAAAACAGCAGCTTTAGAAAAAAACATTAGTTGAAGAATGATTCTGATCTTTCAAAAGATATATTCCAAACAGAAATTGCAATACTGTCTCTGAAAACTTGAGGAACAAAATTTATCTGTAATGCACCTTCCAATCCACAAAAGGGTGGAGTCCTGACACAGCTGTAATTGCACATTTTTGGGAAAACGTGTAGCATACCATCCATAAGAGTGGAGGTTACCAAATTTTTCTGCCTTCCACAAGGCAGAAGAGTGGGGGGTTTTGGCAAACACGGGATATTCTTTCCTTCATAATTAGTTAGCAGTAAGACTGCTAAATAATTAGCCATAAAATGACACACCTATTTCTAAGTGACACAGCTAAAAGTTGCATCAACGTTTCATTAAATTCTTTTTAAGCAGGTGATACTTCAATAAGGGCAAGGTTTAGTGTGTCTGCCATTTTTTGCAGACATCAGTTTGACCTTTGATCCCTCTGCACCCCAAAACCACTAATGCCAATAAAATACTGTTTTGAGAAAGGGTTCCCAAAATTTGTTTGGAAAGTTTTTCACCTACTAAACATATTATAAGAACAGTGACACGGAAAGAATGAGCACCTAGTTTTGGAAGCAATTCTGAATGAGTGAATAAAAGACTGTCTTGGATTTGCTTTAGTATAGTAATTATGTTCCCCATAATAGAGATTGAATAAGATTTATCTCAGAATATTTGAAAGTAAGTATCACGTGAAGCAATAAGAACAAACTCAACTGCCTGACCAGTGTGGATTGAGGGAGCAACTAGAGACAAGCACTGAGATCTGTATGTCCTACTTCATTTCAAAATATACCTGAATCCACTATATATTCCTGCCAATAACTTGTACCAACTATCCGAACAATTTACAACTTAAAGATCAATTTACAACTTTAAAAAAGATCCTAAAGCAACAGAATGGCAAGCTAATCCTTTAAAACTTTTGCTTCTACCTACCTGCAGGCTTCAAAAAGGAATTTTAATGTGAAATTATCAGGTGTTTTCCTTTAAAGCCACACAGATCAGAAGTGTATCAAAAACACCCAAATCAAAACACCCACCATCTCTCCTTCCCTGCCACCCACTCCCCTCAAAAAAACTTTCAAAACCTGTAAAGGCTGGTGCTCTGAAGAGTATTTGTGTGTATCTATATGGATATGGATATGTTTCACCTATATTGTGGCAAAACAGCTGCCCTGACAACTCATAGCAACATAATCCTGTGAAGAAAGGAATTCAAGCAAAAATTAATCTGAGGAGCACATGCTACAAACATTATTTGCTATAAAGCTTTAACAGGTTAATAATTGAAAGGAGTGAATTTAATGCAAGCCTATCCCTGCAGCACTACACTTTCCCTGCTTGCATCGATTTTGGGGTGACTGTTCACATGCAAACATAACTAGGTAAATAATGATGCAGTTTAGTACTGACTGACCACAGCCAAGTCAATGGAGAAAAAAGGATTTATCAGTATAGGAACCACAAGCTTCTACTTTCTTTACAGTACTTGTTCCAGTGATTTTGTGAAGTAAAATGAAACTGTGCAGGCAAAGTAAAATGACCACTCAAAGATCACACCTGCCTTCAGTTTCAAAATGGTATCTGTGAAAGCACAAAACCCCAGTATAAAATTATCATCTCAGAAGTGCAGTGGGATGTTCTCTGCACTATTACACACCAACACAAACACACCCCCAATAAGGAGGAAATAATGTTCAGGTGGATTAAAAAGGAACCTGCTAGTAAAATAACAGAATATTGAGAAATGAAAGGTCCATAGGCAAAAAAGCTGAATTATGGTTAAACAAAGAATGAAGCATATGCTGTTTGTTGAGATTAGTTTTTCAGAAATTGATTCATATTGTTTTGGTGGACAACAAATTTATCACAAGCCAGCAAATCACTCTCTCAAGGCAAAGGTGGCCAAGAGCATCCTGGGCTGCCTTTGGGAAAGCACTGCCAGCAGGTTGTGCTGGTGAAGCCACACACGAGGTGCTGCATCCAGTTCTGGGCTTCTGGGGGCAAGAAAGAGATGGACATCCTGGAGCAAAACCAGCAAAGGGCCACAAAGGTGCTTAAGGGACCAGAGTATCTTTTACATGAGGTGTGGCTGAGAGAACTGGGCCTAGAGAAGGGAACACTCAGGAGGCAGCTTATCCATGTGTATAAATAACTGATGGAAGGGTATAAAGCAAATAAAGTCAGCAGTGCCTACTGACAGGACAAGAGGTGATGGACACAAGCTAAAGCACATGAAATTCTACGCAACATCAAGAAAAAATTTTCCAGAGAAAGTGGTCAAATACTGGAACAGGTTGCTCAGGAAGACTGTAGTGTCTCTGTCTTTGGAGATACTCAAAACCCAACTGGACATCATGGAGCAATCTGCTCCAGCCAACCCTGTGTAAGCAGCAGGGTTGCTCCAGATCATCTCAAGAAGCCCCTTCCAGCCTCTCTGGTTCTGTCTGGTTGGGTTGTAGAGATCACAAGTTTATATCCTGAGTGTGAGAGCACAAACTAGATGACAATAAAAAACCCACAGGCTGTTGCAAGAAGATGCAACAGGAAAAAAAAGCATCATGAAAAGGTTACATATTGAGCTCAGAACTATTTTGACTATTGTATTGCTTAGTGTTTTACACACCATTCAAAAAGTGACCTATCAAGTACGAAAGATTGGCTCCTCTTATTCGGAACAAGGGAACACAGCAAGGAAAACGAATCAGCACTCTCTAGACAGAAGCTAGTATGACTTCTACTAGGACTATAAAGAAGAGTAAAACGAAAGCCTGTGTCATTCTCTGCTACACTATACTGGGAAAACAGAAAGGAGAGTCTTGTTTTCCTTAGCCAGAAGTCTCAAATAAATTCCTTCCTGCAAACCTAAAGCAAAAGGAGTATTCTTCTCCTGGAAGGAAGGCCAAGAGAAGCCAGAAATCCACACAAGCCATTAACCACCAAAGCCATCATCAATGCTGGGAGGGTAGCACAGAGGAACACAATCATAAGAATAGGCACATAAACTTATAATTTAAATGTGCAGCCAAACAGGGGGTTTCAACTGGGTTTTTATTATAATTCTATAATTATAATTATATAAAAGAGGACAAGGAACCTCTTGTCAGACATTCTTTCAAGAGTTCACAGCTGGTGACTCCATGACTCAGGACTTTTCAGCTCCTAACCACCACAACAATTGCAGAGCACTATGCTTCAGGTTTATTTAGTTGAACCTAATGAAACTTAGGTTTCTGCTAAGGAAAAGAAAGAGAAATTTATTCCACAAGCAGAACTTCACTTTTCTATCTAATGTCCTCTCAACCACATGCTTCAAATCCCCATGGTCATTTCACTTCAAGAAACACCTCTGTCCAAGGAAAGAGGAAAGCAAGATCCCCAGGGGGTTGGAATTCTGTCTCCTGTGATCTTCTGTTTGTGAATTATTAAACCTTGCCTGTCACTTTTGTTGACAATGTACCTCATTACAACAGGAAGACAGTGAAATGTAGAGCAGCCATTATTCTCTCCTAGCAACAAAGGCAGCAGTTAAATGGCGCCTGCTATGCTGAACCCAGACCAGGTAACAAAACTCAAAATTCCCTGGAAACAAGTGCATCACCCTTGACAAGATGAATTGCACTCGTCTAAAAGTATTTCAAACTAAAAATAGAGAAAGGAACATGAAATTTTCTGACCTGACACTCTAGAACTAATTCCCAGACCTTTATTCCCAGTCCAGATTACTTTTTATTGTAGAAAAATTGAAAAGGAAAGCCAATACAGAGACAAAACTAGCAAAATGTCATTTCAGTCTCAAACTAGTGACTTGGCACTGCTAGATTTTAGTTCTTGTTCTTTTTTTGCCTCAGATATCACATAAGAATGCAAAGTCAGAAAGGAATGTAGAAGCACCCAGACTCCTATAGCAAGAACAGAGGCAGTTAAGAGTTCAAACATCCCACAGAGTGTTTTAAACAGCACTAAGAGTTGGCGTAAATGTTCTTGCAGTAGTCTAAGGCAACATCTCCAAGCATATCAACAAATCCACTCAGAAGATAATTCATCCCATGACCCAGTTACAGCACAGTTTTATTTTGGAGATCACTCAGCTGTGCCTCAGCAACAAACCAGGAGTCTGGAGCTATCCCAGTGCAAGCCTGGTTGCAAGAAGTTTTCACACATACAAAGCCATAATTATGGTAAGTCAGTGCAATTGTCCCTCCTGCAAATGCCACACCAACAGTGATTAAGGAAAAAAAAAAAAATCAGAAGAGAAAACTAGTGGCTCTCTATTTAAAAAAATGGGTCACCAGCAACCTAAATTCTAGGTGATAATATATGGGAAAAGAGCTAACTAGAAACAAAAGAGGTAATTCAAACAAGGTTCACCTTTAGGATACCTCTTTGCAACTGCTGTTACCAAGTGATTCTCAAATTGTATTTGGAAATTTTAGTCACACAATGTTGCCTTTTCTCTCTTGCTGTCTACATCACAAGAATTCAGATGACTCCTTCATTCACATTAACAGCAGCAGCATCAAATTGCAAAAGGTTTTCTTTTCCATTGAATCTGTACTCCAAGTAGTACATATCAACCACACTTATAAAATATTTACAGGTTTATCTCACTTTGGACAGATTTCTTCGTTATAATGTTTACAGCTGAAAGGGGTGAAGCAAACAGGATATTAAGCCTATCCTCCTTCATCTAAGGATAAGATTTGCAGAATTGTGACTCCTGGAATTTAACAAACATTGCTTGTTAATCTTAAGGAGGTCACTGGTGGCTAAATAAAAATACCCAAGGACTAACAGAGATGCTGAGAGGCTTTTAAAAGGAATTTTAAACTTCTCTGTCTTCTCTGGCTTACAAGTATAGCTAAAATAATTAGTGGAGTATTTTGTCTTTTTTCTCCTCAAAATCATAATTATGGGCCATTTATACAAAATACTCAAGCCCAGCAGGCACAGATATTCCTGACAACCTCAACTACATTTAGGTTTTTAAAATATGGAAAGGGCTTTTGCCTGTGCAACAGTACTATTTTTGAAGTTTTCAACTTGCCTTAATCTGTGGGCTCTAAACATTTTGAAAATTGAGCTCATTGGCAACAGGCTGTTTTCCCTCATTAACTTTGGGAGACAGTGAGTTCTCAGAGTTCTTGAGTTCACAAACTGAAAGCCACTAACTGATGCATGTCTGGACCCTAAGCATCCAAATGAGGGCAGGACCACTGCAGCTGACACCCAGTTTTGTAGTCCCTGTAGACTCAGTCAAGATTTTTGCCTCTTGAAAATTATGTTCCTCTTACATGACACCTGCAAGTCAGAAAGCTGAAGCATATTTGGAACACATTGTGTGGGAAGTTTTAAGTATTCCTGTATGCTGTGTGATTAGTGTGCAAAAGGGCAAAGTCCATTGGTCTCCGAGATTCTAAAATAGATACTACCATAAGAAACAAATTCCCCTCACAATATTTCAATTAGAATTACTTTTACCTGAACGTTTCTATACAAGTAATTTCATGGTAATCTCCAAATGGACTTTCCCAAATAAGAGAAGGTCTGGCACTTATCAAAAAGCATTCAGACAGCTATGCCATGTCTATCTGAAAGCCAAACTTTAAAATGAAGTTGAAGACTTCTTCTGAAGTTGAAGTTTCTTCTCCAGTGGAAGAAAGTCTAACACAACACAGTAACTGCAAGTGACGGCCTGTGGATGGCCTAAATCCAAGATCTCTGCTGTCTATCCATCATCCTGTATCCCACAGCACACTTACAAAACAATATGCATTGATTTTTGACTGGTACTATTTGACTCTATTGGACTATTTCTGTCCATCAGAAATAAAACACTTTCAATATCTTTACGTGTATGTTTTACATTGCTCAATAGTAAAGACGTTTCACCTCTCGGAGAAAAAAATGGCAAAAACAAAAATGCTGCCAACCAGTTCTCAGGTACAGCTTTGTTAAGCTTTACCCATAGTATCTTCATTGCCATGAAGTGCCAGTTTTTATATATCACATTTACCTTTTCTACAAAATCCACTGATTTGAATAACTGGCAACTATTTTACCAAACATGAGTTCCAGTAACCAGACTGCTGACTTCTGGATGATTTTACTATTTTGTCTCAGAAAAAGAAGAATTGTCCTAAGAATACAGACACTTGTCTTCATCAAATTTACTACAATGCTGATGAACACTCCAACTTCAGAGTCACACCCCTAAAATAACAAGTCTTCCAGATCTATTTTAAAACTAAGTACTTTTATTTAGATTCATGTATTCTAGTTTTCTTACCTTAAGCATGGGGACTAAGAAAGCAAACAAAAAGGGCGTTTCTTTAATAAACTGGGATAGGAGGAAAGCAGCTATCCTGTGAACTGCCATTATCATTAGCCTGTTTCTGTAGGGCACCCATAAAAGTACCCAAGACAAGTTTCTTAGCAGAAAGAAATTATGCCAGTAGAACTGTTATCAGAAGAGCAGCATTATTTCCTGTAGTGTCAACTCTGTCAGACTTAAAGGTCTACTGTGCAGGGAAATTTACACATATCTGGACATCATTTCCTTAAAAATTGTTTCCAGAACTGCTGGACAACCCGAGGCCTTTCAAGTCTGCATAAAGAATTAATCTAATATTCCATAGCATATTTGGTGGACCAAGGAATTACAATCAACTCTATTGTTGCTTTTCATCTTCCTTAAATTACCAAATGTAACAATGTATGTAAAAAAAATACTGTTTCTCTTCTACACTGTGTGCACTACCATTTAACTACCTAGGTTTAGGTTTCTCTCTTTACTTGCTTTACTTCTTCCTATCCAGAGGCATAAAGATAGATTTTCCCGAGTTTTTTGTAATCACACCAATTCTGCCAAAACCCGTTTTCTCTGCTTGCCGGTATACTCACATTTAATTTCAAATAATTCCGGTTTTGAGCTACTTAAGTGCCACAAGCCTAAAGTATTTCCAAAACCGCTTCTCCATAGTTCACAGATGTTTTTCCTATTACATCAGTTGAGGTCATTTCAGCTATTCCTCCTTTTTTTCCTTGCAAAAGCACACCGAGAGTGATAATAAATACCCAGGGAGCTTCATTAGGAGGAGCAGAGCGGATGAATAACACCGCGAAAACGCTTTACAGCAATGCCTAGAAACCAAGAGTGGACCGACACACAACAAACCCGGTTTAATCTATTAGCATTCAGACGATGCACACTAACGTTGAAGAGTGAAGCGCATAAAACACACTCGCCCGTAAATCAGCGGCACGGCTGTCGCCCGCCTGCGGGACGCGGGTGTTACCGGGGCAGCGCCGACCCGCGTGGCCACTGCCGTGCGGCTCCGCCCGCCCGGGCCCCGCTGCGGCCGTTCATGCCGGCACCGGGCGCCGCTTCCACGCGAGGCAGCCCCTGCCCAGGCCTGTTTGGTCCCGGGGACGCCGCCGCAAGCCCCGCTCACCTGCGGGCGGCGGGACCGCCCGGCTCCCCCGCTCCGTCCATCGCGGGCTCCGCCGTTGCTATGGGCCCCCGCCCGCCGCTGCCCTTAGCAACGGCGCGCGGCACTGAGGCGCGCCGCCATTGGCCGGGGCCGCGAGCACGCCGCCCGCCGATTGGTCCGGGCGCCGCGCACGCGCAGCGGAACACAACGGCCGCCCCCGTCCCGCCCCGCGGGAGCCGCCCGCTGCCTCCGCCGGGAGCGGGGAACGGCCCCGGCGGGAACCGCGTGGGGCACAGAGCCCTTTCCATACACACTTCCCCGGGAAAGTCCGCCCCAAAAGACCGCCCCTGTCGCCAAGACCCTCCCCCGCGCCCGCCCCAGCGTTTCTCGGAGGCTCTGCCAGGCGCAGTAGAGGGCCTGGCTGAAATCACGTTCCCTCTTCAGCCCCCGAAGCGACGTCGTCTGTTCGGGCGTGGCCTTGCACGCAGCAGAGTGGCTGCTCCCGCCAGCTTAGGTGTGGGCCTGACTCCTCGAGAGTTCGATGTTTGCCTTCACCAGGATGTCCGCAGCGCTCAGCTTCCCCTGCTCCCGCAGGTACTTCATTATGTGAGGCCGCCGTCTCCAGGTGACTTTCACTCCGTACTCGTGCTCGGGAGTATCTGTAACCAGGACTGCTGCCGCCTCCCCTCCCCCACAGGGATCAATATCAAATACTAGCTCTTTTTCTGGATGCCAGGCATGACTTCTTTGTGATAGAGTGTTGCCACATCTCCCATTACTTGGGGAAGGAACCTGTGCAGCCTCTGTATCTGGTGGTGGACTAAGGACTTCTTGCTCCACAGGCTGGGGAGCAGGCTCTCCACAGTTCTCTGGACTCCTCACCTGGACGTTGGTGTTTGCTGCTGTCCCCTTCCTAGGCTTGTTGTGAGAGCATTGTGCGTTCTTTCTCAAGCGAATTGGATCATCCAGCGGAGGGGCTGCACATCCTTTTGGAGTCTCAAAAGTTAAAGGAGGAAATCTGCAGGCTACAGCTCCTCGACAAGCTCCTCCTGCATGAAATAAACTGTGGCTGGCATCCTGATTACTGGGCTTGTGAGGCCCACGATGCTTCTTCTGGCGTGCTTTCAACAACACTGACTTAGTTGTGTCAAATTGTGGGCACACCTGAAGGGAAAGACATAATAATAAGATTATTATTAAAACCCCAACCCTTTTCTCCAGACAAGTAAGGCCTACCTGATTCTACTTCCCCACCTTTTTTTGGTTATGTTCATTGAGCAAAGCAAATGAGTCACTAACAAAGCTGCTATGCATGAGATACCTCTGAACCTCAACATCACATTCTGCCACTCTTCTCTGGAAGGTCACTGGGGTGCAAGCAAGCTATTCTCTGGCAAATCACAACTCAAGATATGGGTTTTAAAGGAAACCTAAGTAATGTCTACTTCTGTAACCCCTGCAGATTTAAGAAAGTTCAAAATGGACTCTTTTCCTTTCTGTGTCTTAGCATAACTAAATTCAAAGAACTAAATCCTCGGCCTCCCTAAAGAAATAGAGGCTGAAATGGGAGAGCAACACAAAAAGATTAAAGAATGCCCAGTTAGCTCAATCCCCTTGGATTATGTTAATATGGTGTTCAAAATCTTCCCCCAAAACATCTTCGTTTCAAAACGTAGTTAATTTCTGTATTGTGGATTAACAGATCACCCAAAATCCACTTCTACAAACAGCTTTATATAGAAGAGATGGTCCAAGCTCAACAATCTGTATTTCTTTGAATGATTCCAGAATTGTACTCAAACTCTGGAAATCCTTTTATTACATTGTTCCTTGTCTTCCTGGTTACCAACAAAAGAGTCAGACTCTGTTTCAGATTTCAGTTTGCTTTTCCCAAGAGCACACCAAACTGAGTTCTTGCTGCACTAACTACAAATCTCCTTCAGGATTCCTAAGTTATCATATAGTTCCTCAAAACACTGAGTGCAATTTAACAAAGGATGGCAATTGTTGGATATACAGCTGAACTGTTTGAATGCAAAGCATTTGAGCAGGAAAAGAGAAGTGATTCTACAGTAATTGCATACTAGCACATACTTAACATAATCCCTGATTTTAAGGATATGGCTTCCTGCCTTCAGAGAACATCAAGGGTAGATTTTACCTATGCAGGAACCTAGCAGTGGAAAAGGTAGATAATGCCAAAAAGAGAGGTGCAGAAAATCTGTTTCCATTGAAACAAGTTGACAGACACTCTGCAGAGGATGCCTCCAGAAGTTACCAACCTACCACACTCTCCAAAATGAAAAATATGTAGCAGCTTCAGTTTCAAACAAATTTTAGAATCGTTGTATTCTTGGAATCAAAGAGCTACTGCTATGGATGTTTCCACCTCTTCCAAACAAAATGAATGCTTATTCACTACAGTTATTTTATGTTGCAGCAGCGCTCTTATTAGAGGGTAAAAATAAGCTGAGGCACAGATTTCTTGTAAAACAGAGCACAAAAGGGGTCCTGGTTTATTCCTCTTCATGGCTTAGTCATCTTAACTCCAACTATTTGTTGACTCTGGCTACAGCAAGCTCCTACTGTAGGTTTCCCTTGCAGCATCCGATTGCTTTTTATTTCCTGCTAAACTCTGACTGCAGGTATTGATTTGCAGACTCTGAATGCAGGCTTTTACATAGCTAGACTCAAACTGAAGACTGACCTTGCATCAGTGATTTTTTCTCCCCAGGATCCTGCTTCATGCTCCTCAGGGTTCCTCCCCCATGATGATCCTCCCCTTACCAGCTAACCCCCTCTTTTATCTCACTCATCCTTATTGGATATAGCTGTTACTCATCAGGGGTGAAGCTGTATTGGTTAATTAACACAGCTGTTTCTTTTCAGGGGTGAGGTCACCTGTATTCCCTTCTCATACAATTTTACTTAGTGATTCAGAAACCATAGAGCTAACTGCCTTAAGCAGATACAAAAAATTAAAGAGGAAAAAAAATGGAAGATGTTCTTCTTCAAGGTTAAGGCATCACTAAAATGCCTGCAGGTCAACAGGAACAAAGGAATGTTTCATTCAGGTCTGAAACCACACTTCCTGAGCTTGCTTTGTGATGAGCAGAGTCAAGCAGCAATAATGTTTAAGCAGAGCTCCCCTAGGTGATGACTGCTGTTGTATAAGAACAGTCTGTCTTTGCTGCAGCTGTTTGCTTAAAAAAAAAAGTGAATCTTTACATTACACGATGTAAGGAGTATTTTAGGACATTGCAAACAGTCCCAAGAAAAGGAACCCTTCAGAAGATTGGTATGGAGAGAAACTACTCAAAACACAGAAATGGAAAAGAGGGCAGGTTAGAACAAATTATTCTGAAGTGACAGCCTATGTTCTCTAAATTTAGCAGTGTCAAATTTAAACAAAGCACCTAGTACTTTTAACATGTAACATTCAGAGTTCAGCAGTTATTTCAAACAGCAAGCCGATAAGAAAAATCTCCCCTAATGTTTATTACATGCAGGGTTTTCAGTTGCCAAGGAAAACAGTGTTTTCCTGATGGAAATTATTTTTCTAGAAGACAAATATTCATTAATCAGTACAGACTGCACACAGTTAATGTCTTCAAGTAACCAAGACTTTAGTGCTTATTCTTAAAATGTGAAGCAACTCAAGCACTTATTTATGCTTTAGACTGATAGAGGGAATTCAGGTCTGGGCGACTAATTTTCCATATCCAGAACAGATAACTTTCTGTTAAGAGATACAGGAAAACCTTGAGAACTATTGTGGTGGGACACAGAAGGAAAGACAATTTATACCAACCCAGGAGGCAGAAGTGTTCTGGTCCACGGGTTTTGTAGGCACACGTCTGGGATTCTCAGCCAAATGCACTGGAGTTTCATAACAATGGATGGGTCCTGCCCATGGCCTCTCAAGGAAAATCAGCTCTGCCTTCCTGGCCTTGTGGGTACACGTCTTCTTCGGAGGCATCAAAAGGTGTGGTAAAACTACTTAGAAACCTCATGATGCTTGTTGGAGCCAGTTGAAGAAAGAAGGAAGCACTCCGAGGAGATGCTAAAGTGCTCTTGAATCTGTAGAAAGCAAGTAAATGGATTTGAAGACAGACTCGTTTGGAAAGCTCAGATGTAGTTTTTGACAAAAGCAACACATTTATGTAACAGCACGGTGTAGACATCTCCAGGCAGACTTTTTCCCAACAGTAGTTCTTGAACATTTTGTCAATTTTCAGACATAGATTTAGAAATGCACTGCAGGAATGGGAGCAGTTGACCTACTGATCCAGCTATATCAAGTCAGCTATCAAAAGAAAAAAAAAATCAAAAAACTTATTTCCTTTTTTTCAATTCAATCTGGTTTGTAATGCCAAGAAGATATTATAGGGCAAAGATAATCAGAATTCTTTCCCTTTCTAGTTGCTGACTACCTATACGTTTTAATTTCAAGAGATTTTAAGCTTTTTTTTTTCTTTTTTACAGAACAGAGTTGACATCTCCTTCATGTATTCTACAGATCTTGCATGATTGGTTTGTTTGACCTAATGAATGAGTTTGCACTGAAGTAACATTGTATTTAATTTTCCATTGGAAAACAGATCACAGAATGGATTAGGTTGGAAAAGACCTCTGAGATCATCAAATCCAACCCATGGGCAACCACCACCATGGCATCCAGTCTTTCCTTAAACACCTTCAGGGACAGTGACTCCACCTCCCTGGGTAGCCCATTACAATGTCACCTTTCCTGTGAAGAAATTCTTCTAATGCCCAACCTAAACCTCCCCGGTGCAGCTTAAGACAATATCCCCTCGTTCCATCACTGGGTGCCTGACAGAAAAGGCCAACCCCCACCTGGCTATACCCTCCTTTCAAGCAGTTGTAGAGAGTGATAAGGTCTCCCTTGAGCCTCCTTTTCTCCAGGCCGAACACCCCCAGCTCCCTCAGCCACTCCTCACAGGACTTGTGCTCCAGACCAGCTCTGTTGTCCTTCTCAGGACCCACTCCAGCACGTCAATGTCCTTCCTGAAGTGAGGGGCCCGGAACTGGGCACAGCACTCGAGTGCCTCACCAGTGCCGAGTACAGAGGAGCGATCCCTGCCCTGGCCCTGCTGCCCACACCACTGCTGATACAGGCCAGGTGCCGTTGGCTTTCTTGGCCACCTGGGCGCAGCTGGCTCCTATTCACCCAACCTGATTTATCGCAGATTACCACAGACAAGGAAGTTCGATAACATTGCATGAGGAGTGTATGAGACTGCAACAGCCTGGCTGCTTACCTAAGTCGCAGCGTGCTCAGGGAGTCCTGCGGGCCCCCCTAGGCGGGTGCAGCCGTGACACACGCGTTAAACGGTAAAACTCCGTAGCTCTTCACCGGGAATCACAGCAATGCCGGCGGCCCTGGCGCACGGCAAGACTCCCAGCCGTGGACAGCACGGTTGAAGGAAGCTGCCGGCACTGTCCCAGCCGGGCCGGGAGCGGCTATCCCGGGACAGGGACGGAGCGGGCAGGACAACGCGAGCCGAGAGCGGCCCGGGCTCCGTCCCGCCCGTGCATCCATATCCCCCGCGGCCGCCGCCGATTGGTCCGTTCCGCCGCAGCCCCGCCCCCTGCGCGCCGATTGGCCCGAGCCGTCCGGCCCCGCCCCCGCCCCCGCTGAGTGGCGCAGGCCGGCACGTGACTGGGCCAGCGCTGCGCCGGGCGCCAAATTCAAACCGGGGCCGCTCCGGGAGTGCCGGGGCCGCCGCCGCCCTGCATCGGCCCTGCCCGGCCGGGCCGCTGGTGAGTCGCGACCTGTGCCCGCCACGGTCCTCCAGGGCCCCGGCAAGGGCCGGCACCGCTCGGAGGGCCGCGCTAAGGCCACCGGGCGGCCGTGAGAGGGCAGCGCCTAGGCCCGGCCCGGGGTGGAGGGCCCCGCGGGAGCAGGTGAACTTGCTGGTGAGGGCGGCAGCGCAGGGGCTGGAGTGGGTGGAGAAGGAGCTGGGAGCCCTTTGGCGCTGCCCTCCTTGCCCCCGGGCCCGTACGGGGGGGTAGCAACTCGAGGCCTCCCTGGGAAGTGACGCGCTCCTGGAAGGAAGGCAACCTATGGGAGGCTGGCTCAGGGTTCTTTTGGTGCTGTCTTACCAGGATCTCTCCTTAAGGGGGTGGAGCGGATCGCAAAGGGCCATGCTTGTGCCGGGTGCAAGAACCCGCGTGGAATGACCGCGGGGCTGTCTGCTCCCTGTACATAGGGTATCAGCTCAGATTGCTATCTGCTGGACTTTGCTTTGTATCAATGCAGGGGATTCTTACTGAGAATTTTCTCGTTTACTTGCTGACCTTGTCAAATCTAGCAATGCAAAAGGCCTCCTTTTCTTTTTCGATATTTATTTCTATCCTGCTTGCCATTTCTCACGATAAACAATAAGGACAATTTGCCTATTGTTCTGGTATACTTTGCGGAAAGGCACAGGCTCCGCCGAATTCCTGATGGCATTATTAGCAGTATTCTCACAGCATCTTACTCTGGAAGCAGTATATCTAAATTTTATTTCCTCTGCTTCCATCTTTATGCTCCAAACCACCTGTTGTCCAAAAGTTTGACATCTAAACTGTATGCTGCCCAATGATGAATTTGCTTGGTTCTTGACAAATCAACAAAAATTAGCAGCACATTTACTTGGTGTCTATCTTAAAGTACCTTACTTCTGCTGCATTTATCGTGTGCCCTTGTTGTGGTCAGGATGATCTCTGCTTTCCAGATCTTAAACCACCTGTAAATTCCCTTTTCACATGGGTTGTGTAATCTGCTGTTTAGAGCCATCAGCTATAAGAATCAGCACTGCTGTTTCTACGTTCTACCTTCCCTCCCCTCCAGCTTGCTGGCTGATGCTGGTGAAGTCACATTATAGCTAAGTCTTTCTGTAAAGAACATACACACTTTGCTCATTATTATGTGCTTAATGATGCAAGTTATCTACTCTGCAAACCTCTGTCCCATCCTGCTTACACAAGGTGTGGGTTAAGGAGGTACAGTATGAATTTTCAGTAGCTCTGTCAGCCTTATTAAATGCTTTTAACTTTATTTTCCTTTGTGTTTCTAGCTTTGTAGCAACTGCTGAGAATGTGTGCTCTGTGGGAGGTCTTGAGACGATTTGCTGCATCCTTTATGTTTTACCTTTTGTTTTGCAGGATTTGCTCCTCTCCCTTTCAATGGAGAGTGACAGTATAGATCAATAATGAGGACCAGCCCTCGCAGGCCCTTAATTCTCAAAAGACGGAAGCTGGCCCTCCCACAGAATGATGAATCCAGTACTTCAGCAAGAGATGAGAAGAGAGGTCAGGATGAAAAGGCTCCTAAGCAGGAGCACAGGCAGGAAGACCAACACAACAGACAACCCCAAGACAAAAAAGACTGCAGCCTGCAGAAATTCCCAGCAGGAATAAAGATAATTGACCATCCTACAATGCCCAACACGCAGGTGGTGGCCATCCCTACAAATGCTGATATCCAGAGCATCATACAGGCACTGACAGCAAAAGGAAAAGAGTCTGGCAACAACGGACCCAACAAGTTCATTCTCATTAGCAGTGGGGGCGCGTCCCGTTCAGCAGGTCCAGCACCATCGCAGCATCTCCCATCAGAGAAGAAAGCCAGTGCAGCCATCAAGGCTGCAGATAGTCAAGGAAGAGAGAAGAATGTTGCACAGACACCTGGTCTTGCAGGCAATACAGCGCTCTGGCATTCAGGAGCTGATCCTGTGGTTGGACAGGAACAGGAGACCAACAGTATGTAGCCTTTACCTGTTTGTT
Source organism: Cettia cetti (assembly GCA_013401135.1). Taxonomy (NCBI): domain Eukaryota; kingdom Metazoa; phylum Chordata; class Aves; order Passeriformes; family Sylviidae; genus Cettia; species Cettia cetti. The sequence goes on along the minus strand of VZUI01011186.1, from coordinate 52,479 downwards.
TTTTTTTGGTTTTTTTTGTCCTGACAGACAAAGAAATGTGAAATGGGCCAAGGAGTGCAGCACTTGCATCTTGGTACTCAGTAATTATTGATATTTTGTTAATTACAAAATACCTATGGATTTGACTCTAATAATCTACATAGCTTTGCATATGTAGTGAAATCCAAAGGATTATAGTGGACATATTTTTTTGGTGGAAGACATCTGCGCTTCTGACTTAGGTTTTGTGCTTAGTCTTTCTATTTCTTGAAGTAGTAGATCAACATTGTCCCATTTTGGTTGACAGCAGTAGTCTGGTTTGAGTGCGTGTTTTTAAGGCTGCAGCTCTTTTCAGAAATCAGGCAACTACACATGAAATCAGGAATTCAAGGTGAATTCCTTCCACAATATTAGTGTTGCAATACCATAATTTAGAAGTGTGACTGGTGCCTTCCTTTTGACAGCTGAGATGAAGGAGTAGCAGGGTTACTGTTGAGAAAGTAGAGTTAAGATGAGTGGTATATGAGGTATATGAGATGTAACCTACCTGGGCTTCAGCAAGGCCTTTGACACTCACACAACATACTCCTGGAAAAGCTGGCAGGTTCACTCTTCACTGCTTAGAAGTGGCTGGATGGCCAGGCCCTGAGAATGGTGCTGAACGGTGCTGGATCCAGCTGGTAACTGGTGGGGTTCCCCAGGGCTCAGGGTTGGGGCCAGTCCTGTTTACTATCCATAGCAATGATCTGGATGAGGGGATTGAGGGCATCCTCAGTAAGTTCACAGATGACACCAAGTTGGATGAGAGTGTGGATCTGCTGGAGGGCAGGAGGGCTCTGCAGAGGGATCTGGACTGGCTGGATCCATAGGTCAAAGCCAATAGCGTGAAGTTCGATAAGACCAGGCACCAGACCCTGCAGTTGCATTGCAACAACCCCTGGCAGTCCTACATGCTGGGAAAAGAGTGTCTGGAAAACTGCCCAGCAGGAAAGGACCTAGGATAGGGGTACTGGTCATCAGCAGCTGAGCATGAGCCAGCAGTGCCCAGGTGGCCAGGAAGGCCAGTGGCACCTGGCCTGTGTCAGCAATGGTGTGGCCAGCAGGGCCAGGGCAGAGATTGTCCCCCTGTACTCTGCACTGCTGAGGCCACACCTTGAGTTCTGTTTTCAGTTTTGGGCCACTCATGACAAGAAAGACACTGAGGTGCCGGAGCACATCTGGAGAAGGACAACAAAGCTGGTGAAGGATCTGGAACACAGGTCTGATGAGGAAGAGCTCAGGGAGCTGGGGGTGTTCAGCCTGGAGAAAAGGAGTCTCAGGGCAGACCTTATTGCTCTCTACAGCTGCCTGAAAGAAGGCTGTAGAGCAGTGGGCATTGCCTTCTTCTAGGCAACAAATGACAGGACAAAAGGGATAGCCTCAATCTGAGCCAAGGAAAGTTCAGATTGGACATAATGAAGAATTTCTTCCCTAAAAAGAATGTTCAAGCATTGGAACAGACTTCCCAGGGAGGTTTGGAGTCACCATCCCTAAAGGTGTTCAAGAAACAACTGGATGCTGCAGTCAGTGCCATGGTCTCGTTGATAAGGTGGTGTTTGTTCACAGGTTGGACTTGATGGTCTTAGAGGACTTTTTTAACCTAAACGATTCTGTGATTGTTATGTGAGCTTGTTATCCCAACAGGCAGTGGCGAGACAATGAGCTCTGTGTTGGACAACAGCCTCACCAACATCCAGTGGCTGGGGAAGATGAGATCCGATGGGCTAAATCCCTCTTCTGTGAAGGAAGACACAGAGAAAGAGAATCAGTTGCCTCTGCGGGATAGAGTCAAGGTAAGTAGGAGAATAGAAGAGTGTGTGCTACGACTTTTGATAAGGAAGTAATCTATGTGGATCAGAGGACTTGCAAGAATTAGGCATCGTTATCGCTAAGTAACAGGAGCTTAACCTTTACTGATATGAATAGCAGAACCCAGAGGATCCAGGGATGTTCCATGGGCCTTCTTGTCAGCTTCGTGAACATTCACGTATCACCCCTTCTGTCTTTCAGACTGAAGAGGAAGCTGCTGCTGCTGCTATTCCTACTGCTGCTGTGTCCTCCTCATGGCAGGATTCAGTGTCAGAACGACCTCCTTACTCCTACATGGCCATGATCCAGTTTGCCATCAACAGCACGGAGAAGAAGCGCATGACCCTGAAGGACATCTATACCTGGATTGAGGATCATTTCCCTTATTTTAAACATGTAGCTAAGCCAGGTTGGAAGGTAACAAGCAGGCCCTCAAGTTGCTGTGGGTGATGTTACATGCCTTCTGGATCAAAATGAAAAGTTGCTCCCCAGCGTACAAAGCAAGATGGAAGCTCATTTAAACATTCCACCCCAAATACACTCTCATTCCAGACGTTCACTGCCACTTCTTGCATCCCTTGCCTCTTCCTACTTAAACAAGATGATGGGATGTTTGATCACTAGAGTGAGAATAGGGATCCCAACAGTACATAGAATAAGAGACTGATGACAGGGTTGGCCGGGTACGCTGTGAATATGAAAGTTAGGTGTTGTCTGCACTTTGGAATGTAGTCCTCCTGCTAGGGCAGCCATGTTTGAGGTAGGCCTTGCTGTGCTGATAACAAAACTACTGCTTTTCAACATCCCCCTCACTCCTTTCTCCCCAGAACTCCATTCGGCACAACCTGTCCCTTCATGATATGTTTGTCCGTGAGACGTCTGCCAATGGTAAAATCTCCTTCTGGACTATTCACCCTGACGCAAACCGCTGCCTAACATTGGACCAGGTATTTAAGGTGAGTTGCCTCGTGCAAAGAGAATGGGACAGGCTATGCAGTTTCTAAATGCCACACTAGCCTGATGCACCTTATTGTAACAGTAAGGTCAAGCTGCTTTGACATCAGCCATTTTGTAGAAGCTGGACTCAGTCACTTCACATATAGGAAAACTCTGCATTTAAAAGAAAAGATGCTGTGGCTATGCTTTTGACCTGGAACTTCTGTGGGATGTGTTTATTCTTCACATGCTGTGCCAAATATAATAGTCAGGTTGTTCAACTTCTTTCCATGGGCCTGATTAAAATTCCTAATGAGAAGCTTTCCACTGAGACCAACCAGGTGTTCCTATGCTGTTTGATAAGTCCATAGGATGGAATTGTCCTAGCCCAACTAGGTATTTTAGGAAGATTTTGTCAGGGAAATAGAGCTTGGGAATCTGGTACAGGTGCGTTTAGACTCTTGTGATTTCTGCAGTGGGTGGGTAGAATTAACGTTTGCTTGCTCAGATTGTTCAAGTTAAAAATGTCCCATTTGTGTCCCTCTTTGGTTGATAACTTCATCCTAATTTTTTTCCTGCTCAATGCCTTCTGCCACCAGCCGCTGGACTTGGGGTCACCAACATCGCCTGAGTACTCTGAATCAGTAAGGATCACCATCTGGCTCGGGGCTTGATCTTTCATTTTCTTCTTACCAGTCACTGAAGGAAAGGCCAACATGCTCAGGGAGGGGGACTGGGTCACTGCTGCATCTGCTCATACAGCTCCATGCAGACCCTTTGTGGGGAGAGGAGTCTAGCCAAAGGTTGACTGCCTTCAGATGGCAGAGTGTTTCTCTAGCTGGTAAAGCTGGACAGCTTTGAGCAACCTGGAAGTCCTTTGCTGAAGTAGGCTGTGATGGACACCAATAAGCTTCAGAGAACAAGCCCAAACAGATTTCTGGTAAAATGATCTTCATAACAACAGTTCCAATATGTTCTGATGTAGTCCTGAGTTTCATGCCTGGGATGTTTTGATCTTGGAAGGGTTTATTCCCAGACATTCTTCTGGTAAACATTTTGGAACCCACTGCATTGTGACTCTTGGAAGGATGAACCTGTTTGCTGTTGCTCTTGCATTCAGCAGTTTTAACAGTGATGGATTTGCAAGCATCCAGTGAAACACTTTTCTGTCCCAGCTACAGCCTTGGCCTTCTTTCCAACTTCTGAGAATTCTGATCTCACTGTGGCCTCTGCTATTCCATTTGAACACCTATCTGGTTTGTATAGACATCCACCATACAATAAAGCCATCCTATTCATTGTTCCTCAGGCACTGAGAGTGCCAAAACCAGCTCACTTCTGCAGTAGAGTCTGCGGCTGGAGCAGCTCTGTCATGTCATCTCTTTTCCTAGACAGCTTTTGGCGGGCAGCTGGCTTTGGGATGGCATGGCTGCAAACCAGCAAGGGGTACAGACCTAGAGCCAGCCTGAGTGCTGGGTGCTAACAGCTGCTCTCTCTGTGTCTGCAGCACAGACCTCTGGTGTCACAGTTCTCAGTGAGGCAACAGAATAAATGTGGATTCTTTTCTTCTAATCTCTTTCTTTTCTCCTCTCCTCTTATTTCACCATGACTTCAGCAACAAAAGAGTCGTCTTCCAGCTTCTCTGAAGAACACGGGAAGCAAAACTGAACCCCAGAATTCACGTAAGTGTCCACATCAGTCTAAGCCAAAGGGAATCAATGCAGTAAATCTGGGGCAGCCTCCCAGAATTCTTTAGGAACACAAGTGGAGTGTGTTATCCTGGTTTGCCAGCTTTCATGCTCCTTACTGTCAGGTTTGAAAAGGAAAGCTGCACTGTTGTGTCTGAGAGGATGTGATGTTGAGATGGTGGGCATTGGGCACTCAAATGGAGTGAGAGCCCCAACTTGAGGAGTAGGATTTGAATGAAAGGTTATTTTCTTGTTCATGAGGCTTCTGGCTTGGTATTTGTGTCCTTAAAAGTAGCAGAGAAGGCAAGTGATCTGATCAAATGTTTCTTTTGGGGTGTCCAGAAGGACTTTCTGTAGGGTGCTTGGGTTTCAAGATGTAGCGGTAGAGAACAGGCAAAAGTGAGTCCCTTCTTTTCCCTTCCAGGCCGAAAAATGAAGCCTTTGCTTCCTCGTGTCAACTCCTACCTGGTTCCAATCCAGTTTCCTTTGAGTCAGCCTCTTGTCTTGCAGCCTTCCATGAAGGTTCCTCTGTCCATGGCACAGGGAGCTTCCCTTAACAGCTCGGAGACTTTGCAGAGCAATAAGCGTGTGTGCATTGCTCCAAAGGTTGGTTTCTTGTTTTCTGAGTTTTCCAGCAGTTAGTGTGGTTCTTTTTTTTTTTTTTTTTTAAGTGGGGCAAGGAGGGGTTAGGGAGGGTATGTGGGGATTTTTTAAGGAGGAGTGTGTTGGTTTGGATTTTTTGTGTACTTTTTTTCTATCTCTAGCCTTCAATGAACCTTTTCTTCATATGATTCCTTTGTGCATCTTTACTAGGTGCTCTAAAACTCCAAGCTCCTATGAAGGAGCTAGCCAGTGATAATCCTTGCTATCCTTTACTGTCTCTAGGCTGACTACTACCTGCTAGTTTATTTGCTCTAAGGATGTTTCTATAATTCACTAGAGGAAAGGGCTCTATGGCTTGGTCAAGAAAATTTTTCTTTACTGCTGGGATGTGAAGAAAGAAGAATGGGAGGAATGGCTTTGTTCTGATCCTAAAACCATTCATATTTTTGATAGCTCCACAAACAACTAACAATAAGGAACTTCTAGAAGAGACTATATTTCATGTAGTCTCCTTCCCAGAGAATTTCCATATCTGCTGTTTGCTAATTCTGTGAAGTTCATTTTTCTGGGCTCAAGAAAAACAGCCTATTAAACCAATCTTTTTCTTGGCATCTCACTGACTGCTCTTGTAAAGCTTTAGCTTCTTCCATCCTGTCTAACCATAATCCTATTTTCCTTTGTATGCCTGCTGCTTTATGTTCTCTCCAGCTATGATTTATCTTTCTCCTGTGCTCTTTTTCTTCTGATAACCTCATTTTTTTTCTCTTCCTTTTCCGTGGTTTCTGGGAAAGCTGTCCTCATTCATTTTGTTATTCCCATTTAGATAATGCAAGAAAAAAATCAAAGAGGTTATTTTTTTTTCCAGAAATATTCAGCTCTGTTTCTGCCTGTACTCCCAGAAGTTCCTCAGAGCAGGAGTGCTCTGAAGGTATAACTTTCAGTCACTTAGCTAGAATGCTTCCCATGTGATCCTTAGGCTTCTTTCTGTCAACTTCAGAGGTCAATCTCAGTCTGTTACAGTTACTGCTTCCTGAATATCTTCCTCTCACCCTTTCTGCTGACCTTAAATGCCAGTCTTTCTTTTCTTTCCATTTGGGTTTTTGGGTAGCTTAGATCCTTGCTTACTGGCTGCATTTCGCCTGTGTTTCATTATAGATGTCACTGTCTGCAGAAGAGTCACCCTCTTTACCCACGGCTGCTGTCAAGGAGGAAGGTCAATGTGATGAAGGTTTATTTTCCCCAACCCATTCCATACAGGAGAACAGCTCCCAGCCTGGTGAGAAACTGTCTTCTTTCCCTGAGGGTGGCTGTATAAAGGAGGAAGAAGGCTCTCAGCTGGATCCCTGGCTGTCCCCGTTTGCCTCAACAGTAACGGTCAAGGAAGAGCCAAGCTTGTTCCCCCCAGACTCATCCACAAAGGAGAGGAAACAGTTCACCACACTAAAGTCCCCATCTAAGGCAGCTTCTGACTCTTTAGTTATAAAGAGGAGGGAAAGGCGGGAAGTGGGCAGATCCAGAAGGAAACAACGCCTAGCACTGCCTTGTTCAGAAGAGCCTGTCCTTGTTTTGCCAGAAAGCAGCACCTTTGAGCCGTTCCAGTTAGGGGCAGACCGTCCCTTCCCCCAGGAAAACCAGCCCCTTGAGAACACATCACAGCTCAGCTGCTCACAGGGAGAAGAGGGGGCTTTTAAAACACCAGTCAAAGACATGTTCAGCAAATTGCCCATTTCTTCCACTCCCAGCAAAGTCTCAACCACTACTACCCCTTCACTAGAGGTCCTTGACCCCTGGAAGTCTGCCTCCTTAGCCAGGGGAAGTCACGAGCTAGACTTCAGTCCAGTGAAAACCCTTCAGTTGCCATTCACACCCCTCCAGGACAACCAGGACTTGCTGGGTTTTAACAGCACACCCCTTAAAAATCCTCTCTTTGATTCTCCTCGAGAACTGCTCAATACAGAATCCAGTGACATGGTCCATGTGCCACTCACGAGCTCTCCAGCATTTATTCGTGACACTTCCAAGCAATCCTCTGTTGAACTGGCAGCCTCTGGCTGTACTGAAAATCGATCACTCATGGAGGGCCTTATCCTGGACACTGCAAATGACTGTATGAGTCTTAGCAAAATCCTTCTAGATATCAGCTTTCCCGGTCTTGAGGATGAAAATTTAGGAACAGATATTAGTTGGTCTCAGCTCATACCTGAACTGAAGTGATCTGGCCTGAGGACTGAATTTTACTGGTTCTGATGTTACAGAAAGCACTCCACTCATCTGAGAGTCATGAATGTAATTTAAGACAACTGCTTTTGGCTAATTCCCACATCTGTGGGAATAGAGAGCATTATTGACTCCTGCTAAGCTGGGAGGCAGCCCCATCAGCTGCTATAGGCTTCCTTTATAAGATGCTGTAGACTTTGAGTGGAATAACATGACAGAACCTCTCTAGCCTTGTGCTAGAGATAGCCTCTCTCCAGGGATTCTTATCATGAGAACATCTAGGTAGGCCCTGAATGGCATTTGCTACTCAAGATATCAGAGGGAATGAACACACTCCTCACTACCATAGGAAAGAACCCTCCTCCTAGCTCTGTCCTTATCTCCCTTTGTTCCTCGATTACTTAGTATCTTCTGTCTAGTTTTAATGGCTGTAAATACTGTACATTCCTTAAATTAGCCCTTTATTATAATAATAATTTTATTATTGTAGGGTTATGGAAATATTTGGCTTGGTAAGGGTTTGACCTAGAGTGTGTTGTCCATATGTTCACATCTCTTGTATTCTTCTATCCTACTTAAAAGCCCAAATTTATATATTTTTTTTATTTCAAAACCACATTGGTCTAGGTTGTTCTAAATGTTGCTGGGGCAAAGATCTGAGAAATTGTCTGTGTGACCCAAGTCAAACTGAAACAGGTTTTCTGGATTGCAGCATAAAATCTTGGTTGAGCTTCCTTTTCCCAGGCTGGAATGGAGAAGAGCTCAGATCAAGTCATATAGCTCTTCTGATTCCAGAGGTCTATTACGTACCTAAAGGACATGTTGCAGTAAGATAGACTTCTACTGAATGGTTAAAGCTGCCCTCATTACAGTCAGCAGTTGAAAATGTAAAAAAATAGTACCCATAAAGGGAATGTTGACATTTCCAGTGAAAATTGACCTCTGGAAACACAAGGTATGTGTCTCTTGGTGCAATAGAACAACTCCTCCCAATTCTCTAGAACTTATATCATAGAAGAAATTGCCATGGCAAAGATCCAATCCTTCTGCTTGCAGACAAGTGGTGACTCCTGTATCCAAATACTCAATAAAGTTTTTGTGGGAACACCGCTGAGTGTTATCTGTACCACCCCTAGCAGCCTGCCAGGGTTGGCCCATAGCACAAGCAACCTCCTCCTCTTATCTCATGCTGTGTGTGCTTTGTGATCACTGAGTGTTGGCCAAACCACATTAGATTTAGTTACTCAATTCACTGCTTCATTTAACACACTTTTTCCTGCTGCTTATGGGTAAATCCTGACTATAAAAGTCAGAGGCATACAAACATCACAACACCACCAGCTGACTAATTTCCCTTATCTTCTAATTGCAAAACAAATATTGCTTGAAACTGTTTCCAACTTCTCCTATAACCATAAAACCAGTTTTAGATGTGTGTGGTTTTCAGAACCACAGTTCTCCTGTAGATTTGTTAGAGGTTATTTGCCCTCATAAAATGTTTCCAAACTCTGGTTTAATGGTTACTATTTCAGTTTTTCTGGGGTTATAAGGCTGCAGAAGTGGCCTGGTTTTGCACACTTTCTATTAGTACTTCTAACACGGCCGCCCAACACTCAATTTGGCTTTCTCAAGGCATCCTGTCTCCATTTCATCTCATTTGCTCCTGAGAGGATGTGTGCACACAACTGACACCTGGGAGCCAGCTAAGATCATGCCTCCAGCGAATACTGAAATTTTCTTGTCCGTGGTGTCAATTCCAGGCAGGTGCTCTCCTGCTGTCCCTGTCAGCTGAGGTGCTTTGATGGCCACCACATTTTTATTTTGAGCACAGTAGTGCCAAAGTTTTGGTTTTTTTTTCCCTTCTTGTTACACATTCCAGTAAGAGCAATGCTCAAGAGAAATTATATCAAAAAAGGTGGGGGGACAACAGAAAAAATTCCATTAAGCAATTCTACCTCTTGCTCCCAGAAGGGAGTTCCAATGTTTTGGCCAAACTAGTTCAAAGCACCAGCTGGTGAGACTTAATCACAAAATATGACTATTTCTCCCCATTTATGTTTGCCTGATAGTCTGCCTGTATTCTTTCCTTATGGAAAGGCAGTTATCACCTGTCTCTCTGCAGGCTCAGTATTATAGTGTAGCAGTGTCAAACAATGGATGCCTCTGCCCATCCTCCTACAGTAAGAGCTGAGCCATACTTCATGTCTTTTCATGAGCCCTAGAGCAGGAAAGTACAATTCTTCACACCCTTTGCACAGCACCCCCAGGACTTCTCTGAGTAATGTGCAGGAGCACCCCAGGACTGTCCTTGAGTTCTGGTAATAGACAAAGCTGTTTAACACCTTCTAGCCTGTAAAAGCAAACGTGATTTAACATAAAAAATTTAAGGGATCTGGGACACGCAAATCTACAGTGAGGCAGCAAGTGCTGCAGATGCTCTGCTCCTCTGACAACTCTGCTTGATACCTGGAGTGTGACAGATGCAATGAGAAAGTAATTCCCTTTCATCGGTTGTGTGGGCTTCCTCCCACTATGTTTTGTCAGCTGAAAAGGACTGGATACCCCCTGAGATGAGGTAAGCAAGGATGATTTCCACCTTTTTACTTTTGCAACTTGGCTGGTAGAGGAAAAACTTGATCACCTCCCCATATGGAAGAAAAAAGACCCTGTGCTACATTGCAGGAATCTTTTTATAAGGACATCAGGCCTTCATTTCTCCCAGAGGGCAGTCTAGCTCTTAACAAAAGTGAAAATTTCTTTTTTAGTAAAATACCTGGCTTCCTCTTTAAAATGCACTATAGGCTCAGAAAAAAAAATGACAGGCTTGAAAAATGTGAGCTAGTTCCTGAACAGAAATAGTTTCCCTTCCCACTTCCCCTTTTTCCAGAAGAGGGGAGCTACAACTGGTAGATATTCAGGGCATAACAAAGTATTAGCTGCCTGAGATAAAGAAGAAAATGTCCTGCTTCACTACTCAGCTCAGATTGGCTTCTTGCTTTCAGAGTTTTAGAATGTCAAGATCATGAATCTGAGCTGCTGAAGCAGGTCAAATGACACATTTGTCCTTATGTTTCAGTTACAACATTTCTTGGAAAAATAAATATAATAAATACTAGTTACAGTTTACAGGCAATACAGGCAAAAGGTTATGCAAAGCAGATTCTTTTTCACTTCTCAAAATCTGTGGGAAGTCATAGAGCACACTGATGAACTGTTTGCATACAAATATATAATCAGAATTATTTATCTGCTATTGCAGTGCTCTTGTTAGAGGGTAGAAATGAGCAAAGACTTCATGTTTATCACAGCATGAAAAGGGTCCTGGTTTATTCCCCTTTACAGCTCAGCCATCCTGACTCCAACTATTCACTGACTCTGGCTACAGCAAGCTCTTACTGTAGGTTTCCCTTGCAGCCTCTGACTGCTGGTTATCTCCTGCTAAACTATGACTGCATGAATTAGTTTGCAGACTCTGAATGCAGGCTTTTACCCAGCTAGACTAATTCCAACAACAGGCTCTAACTGCAGACCCAGACTGACCTGACAGCAGTGATTCTTTCTCTCCAGGATCCTTCTTCGTGCTTCTCTCATTCACTTTTCCTTAAGGTTCCTTTGCCTTCATGATCCTTCCCTCACCAGCTAACCCACTCTCTTCTATCAGATTTATCTTTATTGGATATAGCTGTTACTCATCAGGGGCAAGGCTGTAGTGGGTATTTAACACAGCTGTTACCTAACAGGGACAAGGTCACCTGTGTTTCCTTCTCCTACCATGTTCCACATCTGCACTTTTTTTCTTTTTTTTCTTTTTAATGCACCAAATTTAGAACCAGAAACATCTGATGATGTTATTTAAGAAAGTCAAGGAAAACAGAGCCAGCACAAATTATTATTGAGCTACAGTCAGACGTGGATTTATGCCCCAATGCTTCCTGTTGGTCTCTATTATCCTCTCATTGATGTATGGGAGGCTGCTGCCAGTACGCCCCCTATTTAGCTCTGTATTTGTAGAATTTAGGTTTTCTGTACTCATCTGTGCTTACAAACATGAGACTGGTTCATTAGAACCTTGACTGTTTAACGGGTGGACCAATTTTCCAACAGGACAAAAAAACCTCCTCACCTTCACTGGACTTTGGAAGAATCTCTTAGTATTGTTGATATTTTTGATAGAATAATGTTTTTCAGTACCAGTATGGTATCTTTTCTTGGTGCACTGTATTCTTTCACATTGATGTATTTTTCTATAAGTTTTAATAAAGACACAGTTTTGGTTGACATCATCATGCAATGGGTCAGACTATTCCATCTCAACTTTAAACTTTTCTCACGAAGTAACATGTTTAGATTACTTACATGTTTTGGGTTGTTTTTAATTCTGGATTCTGAGATTACATGTTTGTCTATGCACAAAGCTATTTTGGATTGTGGAACAGTGTTTCAGCTAAATTTTCTATTGTGTATATTGCAAAGCCCTGAAACAATTCATTTAGGAGTATTCATTTGAGTCTGGTGGTCTAATCTGTCCTGAGTTATCAACATGTATTTTCCACTTTAAGCTTCACTTTAGGAAAGCTTCTGTTTGAAGCAGTTTTGCCTGGTCTCACAGTAGCCTTAAAGTTTTGGACAATTTGATATATTTAGCATCCAATCCAATTCTTCCATGAGGGGAAGAAAGGTCAGGAATGCAGCTGAACTGACACCATAAAGCACATCCCTTAGAACTTGCAGGATCACTGAAGATGCCTTCAGCATCAATGTTGTTTTCCAAGTATTTGCAAGTAATGATGTCAATGACACAGAATGGTCTGATCTGAGGAGCACCACGCTGTAGCTAATTAGTTCCTGACAGTCTGCACTCTGCTATGCATACCCATGGGACTGGCATGCTACAGTGATAAGAGCTGTTTTGCTCTTTCCCATGGCTGACTCTCTGGTTTTATTTATTTGCTGTTTTTACTCAAATCTTGGAGTCAGGAGACCATGAGATAATCTCAGTTGCCATTTAAATCATGCCAAGGCCTTGCCATCAAGAATGTAACAATCAGCTGGTGCACATACAAATGCAGCCTAAAGGCTAGGAAAGCAAAGGAGTCCAGTATTTAAAATCAAAACCAAAATTACACTGTTACAGCAGCATTGTTATCCATAAAATCCCTGGGGTGAAAACACATCCCTCTGCCACTGTATGTGCATTGTGTACACAAAGCTTATTCTGCACTACAAGTAGTACTGTGCTGGGGATTCCATCATACGATCCTGAATTGTCTGAGCAGAAAATAGCCATACTGAATATCAGCCTCAGGTAGAGTTATTCTGCTGGAGAGGAAAGGGGCAGGGAACACAGGGAATGCAGTTCAAGCAGCCCAATTGCTTCTATAAATGAGAGCACAAGAATATTTTGCTCAGATTTAAAAACCCTTTGTAGCAAACCTTTTCTTGAAAAGACCTAGTACCTCCCTGCTTTGTATGGATTTTTGTCAGGGTGTCCTTCTTGACTTTGATGATTCCCTTTTTATGAGCTGAGTGAAAAATTTCCAGGTTTTGGCCGTTATAAACATTTTTTTAAAAAATCTATTTCACATCCTTAGCAGAGTCAGCTGGCAAGTAAAATCTGAGAAGAGATTTATTCAGCACAGAGTGTGTCCCAGCACAGACTTGCTGGAGTGTGCTTCCTGAACTTGTTCTTTACAACTTCCAGCAGCTGAGCATGGAGTTCTCTTGTGTTCAAGGGACTTTTGCTGGCTGTAGGGAGTGGGTGACATAAGGAAAGATCTTGGTAAGAAGAAGATGCTTCAAAGAGTCAAATGGAGACAGAATTCAGAAGACAAAGAATCATAGAAACATCTATGTTGGAAAACACCTTTCGGATCCTTAAGCCCTACCACTAACCTGATACAGCCAAGCCCACAACTAAATCATGTCCCTAAGTGTCACAATCTACATATTTCGAATACCTCCAAGGAATGGTGACTCAGCCACTTGCTCAGGAAGCCTGATAAAAAGCTTGATAAACCTTTGAATGAACAAATGTTTCCTAATATTCATTTCAAACCTCCACTGGCACAACTTGAGATTGTTTGAGAACATTAAGAAAGAGTCAAAGGTTGGATAAGGACCACAAATTCAAAAGTCCTTAGATTTTAGACTGGGGCAAAATGATTAGGTGCCACAGAAAAGCATTAGAGATGTGAAATACTTATTTTTGGTCTTGGGTTTCCCTCTTTCACAAAGGATGGGCCCAGTGCCTCGCAGCAAGGCAGCAAGGAGAAAATATAGTGTGGAAAAGGTGCAAATTCACTAAGCAGGACTGAAGAGTCCCTGAAAAGCCACCCACAACAGAAGCATGACTTGAAGATTTGCTCTGTGCACACTGATGCTTGAATGACTGCATTTCTAAATAAAAGCCTGAACAAGAGAACAGGAGGTGGGCTGCAACACCCTTCAGAGTGGCTGACTCCCCCACTGGTTAACTTCAGCAAGTTGTACTGCTGACTGATGAAGAACTTGACTGATCTCAACTGCTTTAAGGTGCAAAAGAAGCCATTTACAAACAAATATAACAGGAAACATCACAATACACCTGGCAAACGCTGATAGGGAGGTTTTCCACAGCATCTGATGGGGACTCTGAAAGTAAAACCTGTCTCCAAAGGAAATGACACTGGGGGCAAAAACAGCCATCAGAGAGATTCTTACTTTCCAAGGACTATATGTGGGTTTCATCTTGAACAAGATGAGTTCTGCTCTGATTCCACTGTTAGCTGGGCACAGGCAAAAAGCATATAGGTGATTGTCTTTTTTCTTTCCTCTTTTTCTTTTACATGAAAAAAAATTTAAATAAAGTTGTTATAGAAGCCCATAAACAGCCACTCAAAGCACCTTGCCAAGACTCTGTAGGTGGTTTTAGTAATAAACCCACACATATTCATCTCAATTTAGGCTTTGCCAGGCAACTCTAACTCTGGCTTTTACTCTTCAAGTATTCATCTTTATGGACATCATTTGGAAGGAGCCTTAATGGTGTAACATTTTCATTATTATTTTTATGGCATAATGTAGAGACTTAGAAAAAAGTGCCTGTGTTGGCGTCAAGTGCATTCTTAGCCTCAAGATAAGTGGATAATGGAAATATTGTTCTCCCTGTGGGTGGGAAGTGGAAGGACAGCAAAATGAAACAACTACACAGAGACACACTAAGGAGAGACTACACATTTCCAAGTACTGTGCTATCAGCCTTAAAAGCATAACTATGCTTCATCTCAGGCTCTTGCACACTTTTTTGGGTAAGCATATTCCTACCAGGAATTATTCTCTACTTTAAACCTCATGCTGAGCACAGAGAAGCTCTAGCATGAGTAAGACAGTTGCCATTGCTATGTGCATCAGTGGAAATGCACACCAGTGGAGATTCCTTCCCCTCCTGAAAACACAGCCAAAGCCTTCTAGTGTGATTTGTGTAGCTGTGTAATGGAAGGGGAAATTTTGTATTGCCTTCTGCAACTGTTCTGTGGCAATGATAACTATTCCAACCAAACAGAAAAGGCCCCCTTTTTTTAATGCAGTTTAGCCCAAACAAGAAAATCAATACAGAAAGGACACAAATCATTCTATTTATGATATTATATTCATAATTATAATGATCAAGAAATACTTATACAGCAGAGGAAATTAATATTGGACAACACTGTTCCAAGTTTGCCACAGTGCAACCACGAAACTGTCCCATAGGGCAGATCACTACAGAGACTTGCCCCTAAATTACCTAACTAAAAAAACTATTCTACTTTCTGACTGACCTTGCTGGCAGGACACTTTGCTGTCCAGCAGCCGAGCTAAACAATATGTACATCTGAGATGACATTTATCTCAAGGAAACTTGCCAGACATACTCACAGATATAAACACCGCAACCTTTTACTTATTATTTAAAGAATACAAAGGTATTTTATTATACAAATACACAAACTGGAGGGAATTCAAAGCAGAGGAACCTTTTCTTTTTCAAATAATCTTTTTCAGAGATGGAAGGGAGAGGGAAGCATACATGGTTTGCCTGAGCAAGGTTTGTCCTCTCATTCCTCCTCTGCACCATCTGTGCATCCACAGACTGGCAGGCTGTGAGAATGCAGGGGAATGAGCAGAAAGTTGCCTCATTGTTACCCTGCAGTATCCACCACAAGGAATCTCCTGGCTTTGACATAGTTGCTACACCCAGGGTCACTTTTACGCCCACTTGAAGCTTACACTACTACTGAGATGGTGCACTGGAAACTGGTGTACTGTAAAAACAACCTTTGTGCTGGTTACATTATGTGGGCTCTGCAAGCACCCAACTTGTCACCAAAGAAATGTAAAGCTCTCCATCCACAATCCACCCTCCCACCTGCACTGTGTCAAATCTCAGGAGGACAAAATAATAGTTTCCAAACTGTTGAAAGAGAAAAATGCAAAGCTGGAAATAAATCTCTAAGAAAGAGAAGCAACCATCAGAAGTTGTAAAAGAAGCAGGAGAATATTTTAAAGAGAAATTATTAGGCTAGGTAAAGCTTCCCAGAAGTAGAGATATAGGGAAAATCTCTGGCAGGAGGACCTCAAGTCCATCAAATTTAAAGCCAAACCAGTGAAAGCCCTCAACAGAGCAGCTTCTCAAACAGCTGGGATACTCCCTAATGCTCCTGAAGGAGGGAATTAAAATCCTTGTCTCATGGTCTTTAATCTTCCTGTTGCTTCCTTCAGCAAAGGAGTCCATTTCTCCCTTTTACTACTCCAGGTACTATTAATGAATTTCTTCCAACAGAGGAGTAGCTGACTGGAATATATTGATCCTCTCTCACTTCTTGGCTGGGCAAACTGGCTACTGGGAAATGCTGCTCTTCCGCGCCTTTCCTTAGAAGTATGGGCACTACTTCTGATTTCTTCAGAGTTTCTCAGGCATGGAGGTGATCAGGTCCAGGGAACAACACCCACAAACACAGATAAATAAAGTGCTTAGCACCTGGAACCTTTTGCCCCAGAGCTCTCACTGAGCTGTAACTGCTTGAGCTGGAAGGCCAAGCTGATAGCTGGAGCAGGGATAAGGATTTCCATATTCTGTGGAGGCAGTGTTTCTTCTATTGTCTAAATAGCACTGTCACACACCCTGTAAAGATTTCTGTATGAAGGGTGCAGAATATCAAGGTATAATGGTTTATGATTATTTTATGTGACTGCATCAGAAAATAGTTTATGGGATTGTGTATTAATATTTTCATCAAAATCAGTTTTATTTTTCTAATACAGGTTATTGGTGAGTCATACATTATTTTTCAAAAGATTATTCTACAAAAGATGACTGGGAAAGGCATAACTGCTGCAAAATCCCCTTAAATTTACTGCACTGTGGTCTGATGTATCATTAGAAAATATTTAGGAGTGTCCATTCTGAAGAAGATATTAAAAAAAAACCAAAAAACAAAACCAAAAATCATCTAACCTACTTAGTAACTGGGCTCTGTTTAAGAAGAACAGGATGGAAAAAGCAATAGCTGAATAGAAAAAAAGCAGTGACCTAGAACCTAGCATGCTTCTGATGGGAGAACATAGTACCTTAGCTGACTTCACCCCCATAAAAATGCTGGGGTTTTTTGCCAGATCTAGGAACTAACACATCACAGGATATAGAGAGTTAAGTGACCTGCATTAAGAAGTGGAAGGGATGAAGGAGGGGCAAAAACTTTAAACAAGACTTGAAGATTTCTCCCCTTTGAGGCACAAAGAGAGAAATACTCGATGAATTTGGGACCAGGATTAATTGGTGAGACCCAAAAGCAGAACTGCTCAAGCAATGGCTCCAGCCCAGCTGCAAGGCAAACCAATTTTGATTAGGCTTTGCCAAAATGCCATGCAAAATAAACTAATAAAGGGTGGCTAGCGGCAAGGAGGTGCTGGGAGTGGGAACTAGGAGAGCTCCCTCCTCTTCATTACCACATATGCATTCAGGGTGGGAGGTGATCTCATCAGAAATTGTGTAACTCTGCCCATAGGCTTCAAGGCAGGAACTGTAGATGATCTGGTCCTAAGATGTTCTGTAGCACTTTACAGTCTTAGGGTCCATTCTGAGGCTTTAAGAAAATTGGCAGTGCCCTTGCTACCATCATCTGCATTGTTGTGGCTGGCCTGCTGAGGTATTCACAGTCAGCAGGAGGGGAAATCCCTCTTGGCTCTGTGTGAAAGTAGAGGTGCATGATTCAGTACTGGTCTACATGGATGGTTAAACGACCTGATGACAAGACTCAAAGGATGCTCAATGGGGGCACAGGAAGTCAAATGTGTGCATAAATCAGGAATCTGAGCGACCCACAGGCAAGAAAACAAGTCTGTAGGAACACAGCTTCCCTGGAAATATCCATTACTTAAATTCTCTTCTTAATTTGACTCACAGGTAGATAAGGACAGCTCGAAACACCTCTGAGCTTTTATTGAGACTCCTTCTGCATTATGATATTGAAGTTTGGCCTTGGAGTATAGAGCAGTTAGAATGTATTTCTACTCCCATTCCTGACAAATCTAGTGATCTGGTGGAAACTGTAATACCTTGTATTGGATTTGCTTCTTAATGTTGCATACTTGCTTTTTTATACACAATCTAAAGCACAGAAGTAATTGGTATCGGTAATATGGGAAACTTACATACTACTAAGATAGAAAACAAAAAGAGCAACAGAAAGTGTTCTTTTGCTGTAATTTTTGTAGTCAGTTTCTGCTATTCCTTCTATGTTGCACACGAAAGCTGTTTCACTCCTTTCTGGCCCTCCTGGAAATGTAATACTGTCCTTAACTTCACAACTGAGTAAAGTTTTTGTTCCTCCTCTGTACATGATATCAGAACTGGTGCTTAATGGGGCAGTGCATTAACCAGAGAAAAGGGATTAAAATGAAACAGCATCAGTTCAAGTTAAAATTCATAGTTTCAAGCAGAACAATACAGAGACAGAAAGTTGAAAAAGGGAACTCTACCATGTCCTGTTTCTCCTGAGAGAAGGGATGTGTGCTCTGTTCCAGACATCCCACACTGCAGCAGTGTCAGCTCTCTTTTGGTATAAACAGGGAAGCAAGTCCAGTGGTATCAACAAGCCAGTGATTTTAGGCTTCTGCAATATCGGAGGGGGTTGCTCTCGATAGAGTGGGGTGAAAATGAGGCAGAGTCGGGCACAATACATTTGCCTTGGCTGGAAGCAGAAACCAGACCTTCAGTGTTTCATTCAAGCTACACAGAAAAATCCTTCGGTGCAGCCTATTGCAAAGGCATGACATTCTCTGCAGAAATGAGACTGGGCATGCCTGCCAGGAGCCTTGAGTAGGACACTCTCTCCCATTCACCAAGGCACTGCTGCATCTTCCAGGCTGACCCGAGTTGCTGCCAGTATTTACAGGGACACGGAGATGCGTCAAAGCCCCCCTGGCAGAGGCAGCGGGGCGCGCAGGCTGCCGCCGGGAGATGTGGCGTGTCCCCATGGAGCCGGGGACAGGCGGGCACACACACGGGCACACGGGCACACGGACACACACACACGGACACGGACACGCGCGGTGCGTGCGCGCAGCCCGCCGGGGTAAGTCCAGCCCCCAGCAGCCGGGCCATCCTCCTGCTGCTGGATTTTTCCAGCCGGAGCATCCTGCCGGCTCTGCCGTGATTTATGGAAAGCGGTTTCTGACGCGGGGATTTTTCTATTACGACAGGGACCCACGGACTGGAGGAGGCAAAGCTGCAGTCAGGGCAGGAGAAGTGAAGGAGAGGAAGAGGCGGGAGCAGAGGGACACGGAGGAGTGGAGAGGACAGAGGGAGAAACAGGCACCGAGACACTTCAGAGATGGGTGAGTTATAACTAAGAGAGCAGGAGAAAAGGCAGAGAAAGGAAGAGAAGGAGAGCCGTGGGGAAGGGAAAGGGAAAGGAGATCCGAGACTGAGTCAGCTTCCAGAGGGCAAACACCAGGAGACGGGTTCAGGGAACAGCCCAGCATACCAAGAAGGACCTGCTCCGTCTGAATCTTCACCATGAGCACAAGGAAGAGCTGCCCCCTGCCACTGGGGCAAGGGGACCAGGAGGAAAAGCAGAGCGAAGGTACTCCTGACCTGGAGCGAGAGGAGTGTGAGATGGAGCTGAGGAACAAAGCCATTCTGCAACAGAAGAGGCGCCTCAAACAGGCCACTCAGTTTGTGCACAAGGACTCTGCTGATCTGCTGCCCCTGGATGGCTTGACAAGGCTTGGTACCTCCAAGGATCTGGTGAGTCCAGAGGGAACCCCTTTGGGAGGGAGTCCTCCTAATAGCTTTCGTTCTGGTTGGGAGCTGCTGACAGGCTTTGTGAAAGGATCAGAGGTTCAGCAAAAATGAAACTTCCCTTCAGGATCATCTAGGAGCAGGTCAGGGTGAGGGAAAATTAATCACTCATTTGCTTGCATCCATCTCCTTGTGCTTCCTGTAGGAAACAAACTCCTCAGGCAGACATAGACTGGAAGGACTCTCCAGAATCCAAATTTCCATTCACCCAGTACCTATATATGTTCATGTGACATGTATTTTTCCATGTGGTATGTCTCTGAAAGCCCCCATGTATTCCTGCATTATCCAGCTCAAAAGCAGAATGCTTCCTGGATTCAGCAGGGAGGAAAGTACAATTCATGAAACTCTGAGAGACTTATGTTTGACCTTGTCACCTTTTTTGCATTTTTCTCTTCCCCCCGCTCTCTGGATTTATCGAGGGGCAAGCAAAGGGCAGGACTGCAAACCAGGCACGCAGGCAGATGCAGTGCCTGGCACTCTGGATGACTCCTTTGGGGAGGAGGCACTGGAGCGAGGCCTATGGGCATCTCCTTGTTGTGACGTGGATCAGGAAGCATCAGGAAGGGAGGTCTGTTCCAGGAGCCTTGGCAGTCTGTGGTCTGGAAGGTCTTCCCCAAGGCTGGAAGCAGATTCCCACAGGATGTATTACTGGCTCAACTGCACACATACTCTCCTTGCTCTGGCAGTTTTGCTGTCCAGCTTCTCTCCACTGTAGAGTTAAACTGCTCAAGAATGTGGAGGTCTAAATCATTTTCCCAAAAGAGGGCTCATGTCTGGTTGTGATGGGGGCACCATCACTTGTTCCATCTGTGGCAGTGGGTGTCATAAAAGATCTTGCCCCTCCCTGCAGTCTGTGCTTCCCTCTGTATCCTCAGACAATTGCAGCAACACCACAGATGCTCTCGTGTCTGTGTGCCTCCAGTCATTTCCCAGCTCCCGAGGCACGCGGTGCTACAGGGCCACACATGTGTGGGACCGGCATGTCCCTGGCACTGAAGGGGAGCTAATCCTCCTTGCTGAAGCCTTGGGGTGCAGCAGCTTGCAGATGAGGGGTCAGTGCCTTGTTCCCATGCTGGCACATCCTCCCGCACCTGCCACCCTCCCTGCAGCTCCCTCAGCTGCCTCAGCAGCTGCTGGGAGACCCTGGCATGGTGGGGTCAAGGGTGACTCCTCCAAGTCACCCTGAGCTGTCACCTCACGTTCTGCAGGCGCACACAAGGCTGGCAGCAGGGACTGGTGTGGAGTGTCCCTCCGGCCCTGTGCACAGCCGTGGCTGGAGTGCCAGAGCGGCGTCACATCAGTGCTGTCTTAGCAAGGAGCAGGGACTCTCCTCCCTGTGGGGAAGGAGCTCTGGCCACCCTGGAGCCTGGAGAGCCAGTGCTGGCCCTCAGGCCTGCAGCACTGCATCTTCAACATCCCCTCAGGAGCACGGCTGGGCGTGTCCCTGGGCAGGGTATGGAGACGAGCCACTTCTGAGTCTTTTAGTCCGTGTTTGCTGACCCCAGCCACAAAGGCAGGCAGAAACACATCTACCAGCTTTGCTTTGGGTTTGATTCCCGTCACACCATGTCTCAAAAACTGGCACTCTGAAGCCCCAAGGGCTTCCTTGAGCGAGACAGTCCTTGTCTGAATCACTTGCCAGAAGCTGGAATTAACCATTCCAGGCAGGAGAACTCATTGTATGCTGACAGTTTTTGGTCACTGCAACGCACTGCAAACTTCATGTTTGGTCCATAACAGAATAGCTGAAACATTATTACCATGGACCTAGGGAGCAGTGAATAAAGCATGACATGGTTTTTTCTCCCATGGACATTTTGCTCTGGTGTTAGAGGCCACAAAATAAAGTGTTCCCACTGTGCCAAGTTCACACGCATAGTGCAATACCTGGGGTCAATGTGGTACCTCCGTTTCTGCTTTAACTTGGAGCAAAAGAAGAACCAAGTCTTAGATTTCCAAGAGGGATTCAGCAGTTCCTGCAACTTGATGGGACACTGTGATATTGCTGCAATATTTTGGGTGCTGCAAATCAGAGTCCAAAACATGCTTTTGGCTTATTTCTCTAGGCACTTCTCCAGTGCTATGAAAACTCCATCTCTTTTTCCTAAATTGATCTGACTCCCTTCTGGAAGACAGGAATACAAAAAAGGAATTGAAAATGAAGCAGCAGTAGGGAGTGCTGGAGAGTTTGATTTGGAGAGAGTAAAACACCCCTGACTCCTATAGCACTTACACTTGGAGGAAAGTTTAATTAACTCCCCAAAACAGGTCTCCATTGACAGAGCCAGAGACTCCAGCTGTGGCAGCTCCATGTCCTAAAATTAGAGCAAGGCCTCATGTAAGTTAAAACAAAATACCTGCTTTCTTTTGCAGTCACAGGCGGTTACTTTTTGCCACCCTTTCCTGTGTATTCTGGTGTGCACTCAGTTTATGCAATGCATCATGTCTCCAACAATGAGTAATTAGATATTTCTGTGAGGACCTCGTGTTTCCAGCTGAGCAACAAAAACCATGATCGGTTTGGGGTTTTTTTTCAAATGACAAAATGAAAAATAGGTAGCTACATGAGCTAAAATATTCTGCAAGTACCAAGGAGATCTGAAGAGATGGCTTCTTGCCTCCCAAAAATCAAGAACTCTGGCTCATACAATGTCACCAATCATAGCAAGGCCTGGAGGTTTCACATTGGAGAACCTGAACCTTCTCTAAGTTGCACTGGGAATCTTCTTTGATTCCTCCAAGTGCCCTGAGAGGGAATCCTTTCCACCTCCTGGCCACAACACTCACAACATCCTCCCTTACATCCTCTAAATCTAATTGTTTCTGACCAGTCCAAGAGCTACAACGATATCTTCACTTCTCCATCTCGCTGGTAAGAGAGAAGACAGGCAGGGCCCTAGGAGTCTGCTTTTGAATCAGGTGCCTCCAAAATCCCCAGCTAATCCCCACCAGCACTTGGCCTCTTCCCAGCCTGAGTGACAAGAAGGGGACAGAGGTGGCAGCTGCAAAGGGCTTGCTTGTTCTGTGGGAAAGGTTGCAGGAAGTGGAGAAGGTCCTTTGTATGCCAGATTGTGAGGCAGGAGAGAGGATGGGAATGTGGAGACCTGCTGTTTGTTCCCTGCCCTTTTCCCATGGCCCAGATGTTAGCTGGCAGCCAGACTGGCACTGTGCTCAGAGTATTTAGGGAGCTTAGCACAACGGCCAGCTGTGTTGTGGGCCACCACAGTGGGCTGGGAAAAGACCAGGAACAGAGGGATATTTTTTCCCCATTTTTTCAACTGCTGCAGTGTTTCTCATGCAGCATGTGAATGATCTGACTCTCTGACCTCTCCCTTGGGTGGCAAGGAAACAGAGGCATGAGGGACTTGGCATCTTGCAAAGAGCAATGCTTGCAAAGAGCCAATGACAGCCATCCTGCACCAACTATTGGGCAAACCTGACAAGTCAGGGTGCTTCAAATTGCAGTCTGCACACTTCTCTGGCCTCAGCTCTCTGGCCTCGCATGAAGGCAGTCCGAACCAAGATAACCTGTGGGGTTAATGCAGCCCAGCTCATTGGCAGGTCTGGTCTAGTTCAGGTGTTTGGCCTGCCCATTGACAAGATCCTGCATCAAACTGCTGCACCACCTGGGAGACTACTTAATTTTTTCTTTTTCTTTAGAAAGATAAAAACAACAGTTTAAGCTGTAGCACATTAACCCCTTCAGACTGTTTGCTTTTCTTCAAACAGGCAGTTGTTACTGGGAAAGCCATGGCCAGCTCAGAGCAGCTGCTCTCCTGCAGAAGGGCCGTGGGGCTGAGTACATGGAAAAAGAACAAAGCTACCTCCAACAGGCACTTGTTTCATTGGTGTTGCCCACTGTTGATTCAGTAGCTGTGCAGGGACTGGATGGATCAATACTGGGCAAAACCTAGAGCATCTGATGGCAGGGAGCAGAGACGGACTCCAAGGAACATTAAAAGCTTGTCTTAGTTTCCTCCTCAGGGAGCTTCCTGCTTCACTACAAATAATTGCTCGTGCACCTAAAATATCTGCAGTCCTGCCTTCTTGCCCACATGTACATCACACACATGCTGCATTCCTCGTGCCCTCCCAGATCAGAAGGCGTGAATGTGCCTGGTGGGATGTCAGCACACACCCAGCAGGCGGTGTATCGCATTACGCTGCACAGGAATGAGACTCTCCAGAGCACGTTTAGCTGAAGGAACAGATATGTGTGGGGAGAGCATGCATCAGGCATGTTCTTCTCCTCCAGTAATTGTATCCCAGAGACCTGCCTGTCACATATATCCCAACACTTTAACACCAAATTCGTGGCTACAGAAAAAAACCCTTGAGATTTAAAGGAATTTTTTTGGATAAGCATGTCTTTCATCAGGACAATCAGCTGGGTCAAGCATCTGCAACCTGCATCCCTGAGCTAGCAAATGTCCTTGTCCTGAGCTCCATACTTAGCTGGGATTTCTCTTTCTTTGTGATGGAGACAGCAGCCTCACAGTGTGGTCCAGCGGCGCCTCTTGGAAGGCAACCTGAACAAGCTGCGGGGCGAGGCCAGGGGTCAGTCTGCACGGGTTCAATCTCCGCTGGCAAAAGACCAGGATGAAAAGATGGAAAAGGGAGAGGACAGGAGAAAAGAGACTTCACCCCTGCTAATACAGTGCCAGGTAAGGCAACAACACAGCGCTGCTGATTTCACAGTGATGGCAAATGCTCAGAGTTCCAGCTGCCCCCCTCCCAAGGGCCATGCTGAGTTATAAATTGCAAAGCCAGCTGCAGCCAAAGAGAAGAAATGTCATGCATGGCCTCTCCTAGAGTCTGGATGCAGGTTTTCCAAAAGCCAGAGGAACACCTTTCTGCTACATGTCTTCTAGTTGCCTATATTTGAAGATAAATTACCTTAATCACATCTCCTTTCTTTGAAGGCCAGCTTTCCCATATGAGGTATTTTATAACTGCATATAGAAGCAAGGAATGTCTCCTTATCACTTGAAGACAGGTGCCTCAAGCTGATTTACATTTAACCAGTAGTTCCAATCTAGTCTGATTCTCTCAGGTGTCAAAGGACCTCCTCAGAAAGTGGCTAACTGTGCTCTAAATTAGCACAGCTGTGTCTCTTGATGGAGGCAGTATTTTTAGCTCCTTTTCCTTCTTATATCCTCCTGTACAGCAAAGAACACTACTCCCTGGCCCCTGCAGTTAGAGGAAGCACATCTAAAAGCTGTGGCCCATGAAAGAGGGCTGGATGGTTGAGCTGCACAGTAACATGCAGATATGAAACTCACCAAGATACAGACCTGTTGTACAAAACCCATTTTAAAGCTGGTTTTAGTTCAGTTACATGTCCTAAAGAATGTCTTCTATATCTGAGTGTAAAGGCCACATTTCCATGAAAAAAATATATACCTTTGAAAATTCATGACAGGAACACAGCCTGGTAGCAGGTTTCTGAAAGGCTTAGATCATGTATCTCAGTACCAAGCAAAGCCAGTGTCTGGTTTATTTTGCAGCCTTTACTGCTGCAGTTAGGCATTGCTTACCCTGCATTTTAGACTTTAATATAGCTGGGTTAACATAACCACACTTGGGGACACACTAGTAAGATGAATGGTTCTCAGTGTAATTTCTCCAATTACTTGGAGCCTGAGCAAATAAAGGTGTTTCTTTTTCTTTAATAGCCTCTCCTCATTGTTCTGCAAGAGGAAATTTAGTGATAGAGGGTGGGGTTTTTCCCAGGCATGCACACTGAACAAGGACAGGCACGTACAGGTATTGTATCCCAGGGGCAGGAGCTAAGTCAGTGTTACAGTCCACCAGTCAGTCCCTTTTGTGTTCCTAATAGACTGAACCCCAGCTGTCACCCACATTTTATTTTCCCTCACAAAGGAAGGTTAATGAGCATCACAAGCAAGGAAATAGGTCTAACACTGCACGCAATGCTCCCTGAATTCTGCAGAGGCATTTCTCTCTTTCCCTGCCCTTCTCAGGAGCCAGTCACTTGATCTTACACAGAAGGAAGGGAAGCTCTCCTCCCCTTCTCTTTGTCTTGCTGCTTTTGATCATATTTGTAAACTTCAAAAAGCCTCTCCTGTCAGTAACAGAGCTGTGGCAGGAAATAGGACTCAGGCTGCCAGTTCATTTGAATCAGAGAGGTGAGCTGGTACCTTTTGGAGATCTGCTTGATGATAGTGCAGTATTATTAGAAATGGAGCACAGCCCCAGAGAAGTCTTTCTTTCCCCTGACTCCTGAGATATGGTAATCTATCATTTACACATAGGCAAGTATGCTGAAAAATCTCAAAGTGGTAACAAATGCATCACCTGACTTGTAACTGAACTTGACTAGGAAATAAACATGAATATAAGTAGACTTCAGTGATACGTGGAGATTCAGGCAGTAAGTGCTTTCACTCTAACAGGCTTTAGTTGCCTCATGTCTAGGGCCTTTTAAGTCCCAGAGAACAGACAAACCTAGTCTATAATAGTTGTACTGCAGTCACTCACCCTCCTATTTGCTTAGAAGGGTTGCCCAGATGGTACTTTAGCAGAATTGCCCCCTTTTGTGACTGTTTTTGAAAAGTGCTTTGGAAAGCTAGTCACGACTGGCATCTGCAACATAAAACCAAGCTGTTATTTCTTGTGGTGGGACCTGTCTCTTGTTGACTTGAAAATAGATGCTGAAAGATTTCACTGCTGTAGAAGGACAGTTTTCCTCTATGCCAAAGCAACCTGGGGTTGATCAGCCTTTTGTTTTCTAAAGCAGCTTCTTGACTTCAGAACTGACATCATTTCAGCAAACACAGCTCTTTATAAATAGTGATCCTTACTGATTCCCCTTCCCCTTTTTCTTAGAAATTCCCATAATTGACATTGACATTTACATAAAAATTAAATGTGACTGGTAGTAACAGACTGAAAATTCCCGAGTAGGAATGAGAGTGGGTAAAGAGATGACAAATCCTCCTAGTCCAAGAAGCCTTGCAGTGTTTATGAGCTGCCTGCATTGTATTTGTGGTATGATGGACCAAGGAGTTTCCTCAGGCACCCAGTGAGTTCTCTAGGCAAATGGTTAGTGGTAAAGAGCTGTTTACACTGAATGAGAGTAAATGTTGTTTTCCACAGAATAATCACTGTCCTGTTATATCCTATCAAGCCTCTAACTTGCAAATTTCCCAGCCTGCTCTGAAGCAAAATTCAGTAATCTGCCTAGTGATACAGCTTAAGCTTATAACAACAGCAGCTCATGCATCTCAAGTCTGCTGCTCCCAAGTGATTCCTTAGTAATTGCTCTCCATGCTCCAGGTCTTGTTTCTGAGTAGAGAGGATGTGGAGGCAGATGTCTGGCATGCACCTGCACTCTGTACTTTATATTTTGCCTCTCTACTTTGTCTGGCCACAGTCTTTTCAGGCAGGGCAGGTGTGTCAAGGAGGACCAGGAAGCAGAGACATTGCAGAGATCTAAAATCAGAAGGGAGACATTTTGCCATAGAATCACAGAACGGTTTGGTCTGAAAGGGACCCCGTTGGTATTGCCTGCAGCATTCCAGTATTTCTCACAGGAATTGTTTTCTTCTTCCTCTTTGTAACTACTCATAGATAGCTCATTTTTGAAAATGAGATCTTGGAAATACTGGATGTAGCTCTCTGTGATTATTAATAATCATAAACAGGCTTAGATAAGAAATCAGGAAATTGAGACATTTTCCTTGACCCTGCTGCACAGATCAGCTGTGCTGATCTGCTTAAGGTGTTCAAGCACTTAAACTTGTTGGGACTGAGCATAAGAGTAGAGAAAAAGTGGCAGGTCTGCTGCCGCTTCTGAGTGGTTCATGTCACAGAGTGCCTTAGAGGATGGAAGAGAAGGAATCACAGGAAAAACACAAATGTTAGTAGGAATACAATAAGCCTCCCAAAAGGAAAATTTTGTGGATGGGTTTTTTTGGTGGGCTTTTTTGGGGGGCTGTGGTGTAAGACAGAGGCTTGAAGAACTAGGCCATCAGGAAGAGGTATGATTAGGCACCAGAGATAAAGATGTATTTTGTAGATGACAGTTACTCCATCTTTTCCAGTTCCTTTACTAAGTCCTGTTCCTCCTTTTTTTTTTTTTTCTTTCCCTGAAACTAATTCTTATTGATGTCCTTGATCACCCCATGTTTTCAGACCCTTGAAATAAATGTAACCTGCTGTTACATCATCACCTCTGGCCTGCCATTAAGGACCTCTCTGCAGAGGGGACAGAAAACAGATGGCAATCACATCTCCTTTTCTCTTTCATGTCCAAAGAGGTAAAGAAATGAAATGAGTGAGACACTGGGAACTATTCCAGTAAAATCATGCACAGGTTACTTGGGTGCAGGGCACAGTCTCCCCCTTTGCTAAATGACACCAGCTGTGACTACTGTAGTATCATATCTTATATCCTTAAAGAGCTATACAGGAACAGGATGTAAGCTCTACACAAAATAGTCATCTCTTGATTAGGTTGTGTCTTGGATTCAGGAGTCACATGGATTTGCCAGTTATCTTGGGAACTGCCTTAAATTCAAGCTCATTTCAGGTGTGTTTGTCCTGGGTGCTCTTGCTTCTCCTTCAGACTTCTCCCTCTGGCAGCTTTTCTACTGAGAACAAACATTTAGCTCTGGGACATTGCTCCCTGCAACACCAGAAGAAATGGAGAGATGAAACCTAGAAAAACTAGCACATGCTTGTATTCCTTTAGAAACTTTTGCATATTACTTACTGCTGTTAACAAAGTCCATGTGGGTTTTATGAACAAATTCTCTAACTGTGTATCTCTTGACTGGAATACTGTTAAGTTAAAGTCACTAAGATAAGTGTTTGGGCAATCAAATACAAAAAGAAGGAAGACAAATTCAAAAATAAGTGTTTAAGAGCAATTTGCAAGAGCACCATTGTCTTGGATTAACCTCCTGCCTTCTGACTACTGCCTAAACCTACTACTGCCTAAAACACCACATCTTGGCTATATTGCTCATAAAGTCCAAGTCACACTGTTGGAGGAGTGAAAGTGCCGATTTTGAGCCTACAGTAATTATCTGTTGTTTTTTCTAGTGCCAAGGTCAGGTAATGAAAGCAACTGTTAACACTGGGTGTCTACCAAACCTCATCTCCAAGAGGTGTTTAAAGCAGCTGGGGTAAGTCTTTGCATGGTATAAAAGGAGGGATGGCTAAAGGAAAAACTATGGCAAGAACCCAGGCACTCTGGATTCCCAGCCCCAGTGATAATTACTGGCAGTTTTGCATGTGCACATGGCTGTTTAGGGGAAGCCATGAGGGTGGGCTACAGGGGAAGGCGTTAGAGCACTGGCAAAGTTGTGTGCAGACCCCAGACTCTGAGGCGGAGCTGTGCAATTCTATCTGCATGTACTGCAAGGCAAAGCTGCCCAGCTGGTGGCTGGTGGTGAGGTTTTGCTTCTTGAGTCTGCCTTCAGACATACTCTCTGAAAGAGATTCCCCCTCTTGTGGGTCTGTTCCCAGTGAGACCTAGAAGAACGGCCATCAGTGAGAAGTCCTGGTTTTCCTCCTCTTCCTCCACTTGAGGCAATAACACCTCTTGTGTCCCACAGGCTGGAAGAAGTGTCTGCCATGGGCTGTGGAGACCTCTCTCTTCCCATCCCCAGCGTTGTTGGCCGAGTAGAACATATGGAATTGCAATTTGGCCAGGAGACAGTGCTGTGTTCAGCACTGGTTGTAGGTGAGAGTGCCAGCCCCTCCTCTCCCTTGTTTCTTCTGTGTTCCTCTTGCCCTGCCAAGGGCATTTAAAGTACCTTTGGAAAAAGTATAACATGGTGGAAGGTTGGTGATGTGGCCACCTCCATTGCAGGCCAACATCACCATACATGGTGAATACCCTCAACGTAACCAAAGTCAAAGGGCGTAGAAAGGGTACAGAGAAGACAGAAGACATTGAAAGTGGGGAGAAATTAGATGGTTTTTCAGTCTTAAGTAAGGATGTGAAAAAATCTCATTTCAATTCTCAAATGGAGCTTTCATAAAATTCTGCAGTAGCTTGATTAATCCTCTGGTTCCTTATGTTCTCCTATGGAATGGGCACTTGTATCTGGCTGGCTGGAAGTCATCAGAGAAAGTATCAGAGGGTACAGCTTATTTCCTACAATGCTTCTCTGTGTGCTCCTCTGCCTCTGCTGCAGGGAGCACCCTGAAAGAACCTGGAAGTCCCAGACTGCTGAGCCTCCTTCAGTGTCCCAAAGCAGGACCCTTTGAAGGAAGGAGCCATAGGAGACAAGGTCAAGCCAGCAGGCACTGAGGCAGGCCCAGAAAACAGCGGAAAGGCTGCATGTTCTGCATTTACATCAAGCTCTGCAAATGCTGAAAACAACGTGGTTGTCATTTTTTCTGCCCTATTCTTTCTCCTTATTAGTCTTCCAGCTTTACCTCCTTGCTTTACTCTGTTTCCACATCTTTGATGAGTCCTGTTCATCTTCCAAGGCCTCCCTTGCTCCCTCTTTTCATGTACATTCTTCCCATATTCCTGAGTTATCTAGAAAAAGGTTCCTCCTCTCACACACTCCAGCTTGCCCTTCTTCTTTCCTGGTTTCCAGTCTGCTTGTTCTTACCCTTCATGGGGAATCTGTATTAGTACCAGCACAGGTGAATTTACCCCATAGCTACTACCTATTATCCATTTTGTTGGAACACGGAAATGGCTGCCTGGAAGGAGCTGAATTGCTACACCTGTGTCTTACATCTCCCTGTGCACACAGTGCTCTCACTTACATGGTTATAAATAAATTATAAATTACACCCACCCAGGGCAAGCAGGCCTCCAGGAGACATGGGAAGTGTTAATGACATTACAAGTGGCTGATGATTCCTGCAGACTCCACAACCTGGGAATTCCTCCTTAGTTACCACTTCAACCCCTGGCATCTTCACTGTTTGGTGACACTGAAGACTTGCAGCAGTTACAAGTAGGACAGACAAGTTACACGGAAAAAAAACCCCCACATTAATAAAACTTAATAAGATTGGATAGATTTCAGCCATTAGGTGCAGGCTTTGCTCAGACAACTGAACCAACAGCCTGCTTGCATGTGACTGGCCCCCTTATCCCCTCTCCTCTCCATTTTCCCATGCTTGTTCTCCCCGTATTCACCCTGCTACTTGCCTTCTGCCATTTGACCTTCCCTTACACAGCCCACAGTAAGTTTTATGGGCTTTCACATCTCATATTAGATTTCAAACAATCACACAAACCCCCTCAAATTTATCTCACAGTAGTCATGATAATCATGGTTTCCTTCTCTTATCAGCTGCTGAGTTCATTTTGACCATCTTCAGGACTGGGCCTAAATAGCTCCTTTAAAGGCTCATCATGAGTGGCAGAAGAGTGCTGATTTATTACTGTCACTGTTGCCATCTGCTTGTTAATGTTGGTGTGTTTAACTTGTCCTTTTCCTTGTTATTTTTTATCTGATTTATATTGAAGAGACTATAACCATAAAATTTATGAATCAGATGTTCTTGTATTTCATATCCTTTTACAGGAGAGACACACTTTCTTTAATGAGGCAGTATTACATAATCTAAAGCCTGATCAGTCTCTTCTCTCTTCTCAGATGATGAAATGCTGGAATTTTGCATTGGGCTCCAGACTCTGTTGTCTCTTAAGGTAAGGAACAGCTCCTTGCTTATTGCAGGGTTCCTCTCAGGAAGCTCTCCAAGATCTGGCTGTTGCAGCATCAGAATCCCTTAATGTCCAGGTTCTCTCAGAGCTATGCTTGTTGCACAGCTGCCTGACTAGTATGCTCTGAGTCATTAATTCCAGTCCTTCTTAAAGGTTTTAAGAAAAAAAACACTCAGAAGGGTACTATCACATCTCCCATCCTCTGTATTCCTAACCATACAAGTTGCAAGCAGCAAAAGAAAACTGAAGAGGAGACAAGAAAAGGCATGAGTTAGACCCGTGTTGCCCTTTGAAGGCAGATGAGAACAAGTTCTGTCCTTGCTTTAAGCCAAATGAAGCTGTATGATCACATTCAGTGTCCAACACTCGCTGGCCACGAGTGGAAAGACTCCTCTCCTTGTGTCAGCTTGGCTCAGGGTCAGTGCTCTGCTGAGCCTGGCTCCTGGGTGGCTCAGGATATGGCTGCAGCTGAGGGTCAGTGCTCTGCTGAGCCTGGCTCCTGGGTGGCTCAGGATATGGCTGCAGCAGGCTGGCTCCTGCCTGTCACACATTTGTGGCCACATGCCAGGCTCATAAAACAGGAAAAACAATGGGTTGAATGGCTGAGTGATGTGAGGACATCAACTCAGAGAGGGTCACAGGAAGAAGGGAGGGAAACAGCTCTGTGAAGGGTTTGAGCATTATTTCCATTACAGGGAACTGGAGCAAGGAGGCAGCATGTGGGACAGGGAAGGAAAACTGTAAGGTCTCTACAAACCCAGAGAGCTGTTAGAGGTTCTCCCCAGTCATTTTACTATCTGAAATGTCCAGCAAAAAACTGTCTCTCTCCTTCTTTAGTGTTGCATTGACTTGGAGGAAGGAGTCCTGAGATTTAAAGCACTGAGTCAGGAGCTGCCTTTTCTACATGCCTCTGAAGAGCCTGGTCAGTGACTGGCTGCATTCCCCATGTCTGGAGACCTGCTGCCACGAGAGAGAGATGAGGGTGAGGCTCCCATGCCCCTAACCTTGCTGAGTTCTAGGCTGAGGCATTCAATGGGGAGTGAGAAAAAGGCAAGTGAGTGCTGGAAGCTGTCACTGGGAGTGCCTCAACTTGAGATATCCCTCCTTTCAGTGGACCCTCTTGCTTGTCCTGATGTGCAGAGTGGACGTTTTGTTCTTGTTCCGCTATTTGGCCCTAGTCACTCCAATTTCTGGTTCTGTAATAAATTTATGCTACCCTTTTAGTGACTTTACAATACACTCTGTTCACAAGAGAATCTCTGTGAACCATCTCCAGTTGTTCTATTGACAGGAGAACAGTGTTTTCTCCAAAGACCTCCAAAGATTACCACGAATGTTTCCCTTCTTGTTGCCTCAATGCCAGCGTACACCAGCCCTGTTTCTTTGTTGGAAAGGCTCTGTTCCCTTTGCCTGTAACTCTGGGAAGCTGGATTTTGCTGCTTTTTGCTGGCTCAGAGCAGAACAGAAGTATTTTCTTGGGAAAACTTTGTGGCAAAAACAGTTTTAGAGTTCTCAGTTCTAAGAAACCTTAGCAGAAATGTTGAGTGCAGATGCCTAAAGCACTGACAGGGGCTTGGGCTTTGCCACTGCATCCATGGGTACTAAGCTATATTATATGAATGGCAATGCTTACCATCTTTCAGTGTTATACCCTATAACCAGACTTGCACACCCTGTTCTTCTGGCCAGGCCACTCCTCTCTGCACTCCAGCTGCTAGAGCTGCATCCCTGTTCCCTCTGCTACTTTATTGGAGATCCTGCCACTCAGTCTAAATGCTGAGATGAATTGCAGCACCAAGTCTTCTGCTCTGTCAGCTCCTTTCTTTCAACTTGAAATCCAGTGATTAAACACAGACACATCATCAGCCTGGAGTCCTGGCATCACACAGCCCATCAACTTTGCTTCTCTTGCACAAAATGAGAACTTGTAGTATCGGCTCAGGTTAGAGAACTGTGAACTCATCTGGAATGTTAAAGGTGATTATTAAGTCACTTAACCACCGGGTTTATTTATTTTTTTCTTTTTAATTTCCATACTAAAGCATAGCTGTATTAAAAAAACTAATCTATTCTTAACTAGCTCGAGGAAAAATGCACTAGATCAGGGCTTGTTTCATGCCTCATGGCTACTGATTCAAACTGCAAAAAGTACCTTTATCCACCCATAAAATGCTATGACAACCCCATTTTGCCTATTTTCCTGGATTAAACACGACTAACTCTGTTTTTTATAAAACTGGTCATTGTCCCTGTTGTGCTTCTCAAAAGCTGTGTGTATGCATTTTTGCCTTTTTTTTCTGGTTAGTTCTTTTCTCTACAGCTGTACACTGTAGTTTAACACATGCTAAGGTCATCAGAGTAAAGCCTAGCTGATATGATTTGGGATTCACTTACCAGTGATAGTTGGCGTGACTGGCATCTGCTGCTCCTAAAGGAGCATCAGACTTTTACTGTTAGTCATTCTATCTTGCAGCTTCTGATACCTTCCTCGACTTCTTTGCCACTCTTCTACTTGTGAATCTGACTATTTCTGGCTGCATGAACTGCTTTCCATGAATCTCTCAAGTGGCACCTACAGTTCTCTCATTTAGTCAGGAAAACATGCCTACTCCATGAGCCTGTCTCCCAAAGTAGCAGTAATTCCTCCTGGGTTTGTATCACTTGCATGCCTGACTGCCTTCTCAAACCCGGGCAGCTCACACTAGTACTAAGCCATCTTGTATTCTAGCTGCAGTCTATGTGGTACCTGGGACAATTCTGCTGACAAAATCTTGCTTGTGATAGATAAAACACCTGTTTCTGTATGCATCAACTCACCCAGTTTCCAACTCTCCCTGCCCTCTAAAAACAGCATGTAGAACAAGGGCAAATGATCTGTACATACAGATACCGTGTGCATTACAAATCTTATTACTCATTAACTTCTATGATCCATTTAAAAAAACCCTCTAAGCCACAACCCAAAAGCTGACTTTAGCCCTAACCCAAATAAACCCTAATAATGACCCTAAATCTAAGATGTAAGGCACTAAATCCTAATCCTAAATTTAACCCCTAAAACAAACTCTAAAACTTAATGCTAATTCTAACATCTAAATCAAATCACCACCCTCTAACTATAAAATTTAACATTAAACATAACCCCCTAAATTTAACACTGTAACCCCAACATTTACCATCTGACTTTAAACACAAAACAGAAACCTAATCATAAAGACATTAACTATAAACCCTAGTCCCAAAACCCAACCATAATCCCCAACCCTAAACTCTAACCATTAAGCTAACCCCAACCCCTAAACCTAAACTCCAAGGCCTAAACCAAACCCCTAAACCTAAACCCCAAAGCATATAACAAAACCCAACCCCTAAGCCCAACTCTAAACATATCCCTAACCCTACACCTAACCACAACCACCTAACTCTATTTGATGGCTTTTGGCATTCCCACAAGGGGCCCTGCTTCCCTCCAGAGTGCCCTGGGGCATTCGCTGAGTTTTGCTTTGCCCTGCAAGGGGCCCTGTTGTCTTTCAGGGCGTCCCAGGGCTTTTGCCAGGCTTTGCCAGGCACATATGGGGCCCTGCTTCCCTGTGGAGCACCACAGGGCTTTTGTTGGGCTTTGCTGATGCCCAGGCAGGTCTCTGCTGCCTTCCAGAGTGTCTGACAGCTTCTGCTGGGTTTTGCTGGTGCCCACAAGTGCATGGGAAGGGGACACCCACCAACAGCTCTAAGTCCTGGCCACTTCCTTGTGAGAGCAGTGCTTGGTGTCAGTTTTGAAGCTGGGCCATGGCTAGAGCAAGGGTGTAGGGGAGTAGGAGCCTTCAGACTGAAGCCAACAGGAATCTTTCCAATGATTAAAAGAGTGTTGGATGGGATCCTACAGAAAACTGCCACGACTTTGAGTTGACAATTCTGTCTTGACTACTGCCTGTCACTTGCAGTCCTGCAGATACCTGCACACTAGCTGCTGCTGGAATTCACTAGGTGCTGTTCCTACATGTCTGTCTTGGAATAACTGCTTTTGCTCACCTTCAAAACATCCTCCAGCCTTTCTGAAGCCTTTCTGTGGTTCACATGCCTCAAATCCTAAACCATGAACAGTTCAAGCTCCTCTGTGAATTAATGTGCTACAGTAGGTGAAAATCTCCAGCCCTATATATTCCTCTCTTCTATGCTCAATGACTCCCTCTTTGCATCCTCCCTTCCTTCCACTCACACTGGTAAGTGACAAATTTCCTTCAAAAAGGAATTCTTTCCTTTTTAGAGAATTCTTTTAACATTTGCTTTGTACCCTGGCTGCTAATACACAATCTTGCCAGCCTTTCCTCTTTGTTGTAAACAACTCCATGTATAAATTATCAGTCACAAGAGCGGATGTTTCCAATAAAGCATTAAATTAGTGTGAGTTCTTTTCTCAGCTCTGAAATCAGCTCCAGGGCAGAAGATATGCTCTTCACCTTCCTCCTGTCCATGTCAGTTGAACACACAGATCCACTCAGCAGAAGTCTCTTTGTCCAGACATGGAGGAATCTGTTGCCAACAGTTATCTAGGAACCTCCCCATCAAGCTTTGCTTTCAGGCAGAACTTCCAGAAAAAAAAAAAAACCATTTATACAATTAAATGAGAACTGCAGGCCATGATGCCACAGCAGACACCTCACTCCAACCCATTCACTAAATCACAGTCTAATCCTACAGGGTCAGTACCTGCTTTCCTCACCCAACATAGCTCCTGGTGGGTTTTCATCTCCCCAAGTTACTTGGCATCAAATGACACACTGTTACTGCAATTGACACATGTATTCTGAATTCTAGCCCAAAACCATTTTTTCTTCTCCAAAGCATTTTTGTGTCAT
The DNA here is from genome assembly GCA_013401135.1 of Cettia cetti. Lineage (NCBI taxonomy): Eukaryota > Metazoa > Chordata > Aves > Passeriformes > Sylviidae > Cettia > Cettia cetti. Next base: position 16,362 of record VZUI01011186.1, on the reverse strand, counting down.
TACATCTGAAGCACAGTCTCCATTGTGCAAGAACTCTTGGCTCTAAAACATGATGGTAAAATAGGACTTACAACATCTCAAAGAAGCCAACTCAACTCCCATCTACAAATATGGTAATTTTTAAGTCTTCCAATAACAGGGAGCACAATAAGTAATTTTTGAGTGGGCTGGCAAAGGCTAAAGACTGCTTTAATTGTAGTTTCTCTTGGAGAAGTCTATTAACCAGATACATTTCCCTACTCCCAATTCCAGTCATCTCCATTGCCTTTTGGGGATAAAGGGAACAAAGGAATAATCTAAAGGTCTTTTTCACTGAAGATCAAAAAATGCTACCACTTTCGTACAGAAAGCAGTTCAGTACAAACTGCCAGCTCAGAGCAGGACATAGGCACATCCTGTATGTGTCCAACATTGGCTTCCTCATGATGAGGCCTGTCCCTTCAATATAAAAAATGGAATGTTATTATTTTAGGGATAATCTCTTTGAACCATCTTGGTGGTCAGTTTCTATCAGGGCTGCTTTTTAATAGTGGGTACGGCTGTTGTGGAAGTCTGCAGGGAAACACCTGCCATGGCAAATCTCTGGAATAGTGTGCAATACAGCCAGGGGTGAGGAGAAGGCCTTCTTCCTGAGAACATGCACTCTGCCAAAGCCATAATCAGAACCACCTCCAGGAGCTTGGGGTCACTTGGTTTTGAACAGAAAGGGAGCTGCAGCCATCCATATTCCCAGAGGCTTGCTTCTTCCTTCACTACCAGCAGGTGAGTTATGGCATTGAAGACCATTGAGCCACATACCTATGCTTGCATTCAATCCTCCTTTCAAGAGACTCCACTGGCACATGCCAGGATACACCTGAAGAGTTACAGAAACAATTAAATTATAGCTGAAAGATCACAAAAACAAGGGCAGGGATGGAGAGCAGGTTTATTACGTCTCAGGAAAACAAGGCAACCCTCTCCCTTTATTATTTTGCTAGTAAATTGAGCATCAGAACCAAAGCCATGAATCATTTATCAGCAAATACCCCCAGTGCCTGAGAATACTGTCAGACTCCTCACTTGCTGTGTGCTGGCACTGGGACATACAAACATGTCCTGCAAATGCTGCCCTGTTGAAAAGTTTCCCAGCACCAGCAGGTTATGCCAATCTGCTAGAGTAGGATACAGCAAACAACATTTTCTGCTTTGTGGGAAGGAACCACTTCTAAGTCCAACTCCAACTCCATGGCTTGTGTCGGCTGGCAAGGACAATTAGCTACAAAGAAAGTATAATGTAACTCTGTCAGTCCAGAGACAGAGCCTTAAGTGGCTCCTTTCCTGAGAAGATGGACACTTCACAGAAAAATTGTTGCCAGTGGAAGTAGCCTGAATAACAGACTTCAAGAAGTATTTGGCGCTTAGGAGTTCAAGGCAGGAAAAAATAAGGAGAGCCATCTTTTGGCCAAGGAACAGTACAGATGCTAATTCTTCTGTAGAAACTTTTCATTTTCTCCTGTGCACAAGGGGCACAGGAGAAAAATGCATCTGCAAGTTATTATGTGCTGCATGCAGTATGAAACTGTCAGGGGAAGCCCTCAAATGTTAGTATTTTTCCTCTCCAATGGTTTTTAAGAGCTGAAAAGTTTTGGGGAACAGATGTTTTTGTAGTGTCTGTATTTTCTCACCCCTGCTTTTCACAGTGTGCATTGTCTGGGTTTGCGTGGCACTCAGCAATGTTATTCTCAGGCTGGCAAAAGAGGGTTGGGGTGCACAAATGGCCCTGCCCAACATTTGCAATGCTTTGGTCCCATTTTCTTTTAAAGATGGTCCTTAGAAAAATGTCATCTCTCTCTCTCAGTAACCCTTTCCCATTCTTTCTCAACAATTAATAGTCCAACAGTGGATCAGTTTGACCTTCCTTTCTTGGAAATCATTCAACCTGTACAGCAAAGTTTGTTTTGCATAACACAGTTCCAGCCATATGCACCTATTTGTACACCCTTGCGCTCATGTTGCTAATAAAGGTTTCTATTTGGTGTTGCTAATAAAGGTTTATATTTGGCATGGACAGACAGCACTGCGTTGTTCTGTTATGAGTGTAGGCCATCCTGTTTCCCTGCCAAGCCCTCTTTGCCAGAAGCAATGGTGATGATTCCTGTTGGGATGGGTGGCTTACAGTCTGGATCTGACAAGCTTTAAGACAAACTCCTTGCTTTTGCCCACAAGTCCCTGTGGTATCAGCTCTCCACAGCTCACAGACTCAAGCCTTGCTGCTCTCAACACCACTGTTAATAAGCTCTGTTATTACCTGAAAGGTCCTGCCTGAAGGGTCCAGTTTTACACAAGCACTTAGTATGCCAGGGGAACATTTAAAAATGCTTCTCAGCAAGACCACTAAAATGGAGAGAAACTTCTGCTGCAGTTAGAATCAGAAAATACAGTGGCCTGAGAAGCAAGCTAGCAGGTATAGAGCATATCACACCATTTCACTGCTCCAACTTCCACTGCTACCAAATGCAGAGGACAGCACCGTCCTCTGAAAAGCTTATGTAAATCTACAGAGGAAAACTGCAAAGAACAGCTAAGGCTTATTATGTAAAGATCCTGCCCTTCTACCACACAGAGTTGCTTCAACAACAGTCACTTTGACCCAAGGGCAAGACACTCCTTTTCTCTATACAAAGCATTTTCTCCCAGTTAGGGCTGCCCTTGGATATTTTGCAGAGTAAAGCACAGCAGGTTTTCAACTGCCTGCAGGATCTTTAAATGCTGCTACTTGCTCCAGATCACTGAATTGTATTCGGTGTGACTCAGGCTGCTGTAAGGGCAAAGGGACAGCTCCATCCATCACACATGTCCAATAAAACATCACACAAGTGAGAGGGGATAATTGATGCAAGCCAGCAGGTAAGGCTGCTGCCCCTTTCCTAACAAGCTGAGTTAGGCAAGGGACAAGCTAAGAGAGGGAAAAGCACAATAACAAAAAGCATGCTTGGGCTTTTGGAAATGAGCTCCCCTTTACCAGACTCCTCATGCCAGCCAGTGGAAAATCACTTCCAGCCCTTCCAATCACTTCCAATCCTTCAGTTGTGAAGGATTCAAAGCATGACAATCTCTGCAACAAGAGGCAAGAGTGGCACTTTCACTGCTGTTGTGGGATGCCCAAGCTCTCATAGCACCACAGAACCACAGTTAAGTCAGACTGGTCTTACTGACCACAGCAGCTTTGTTAAGTCACAGCCTTCTCTGGGATCATCCTGCCCAAGAAGATAGAGACATGCAATGACCCTTGACTAGAGCTGGGTTTGCTGGAGCTGCTATTTCTCCACACCTTATTTGTGCAAGTCTCCAGCTACTCAGAACAGGTGATTTGTGAGAAACTGTTTGGTAGAGGGTAGCAGCAAAGACAAACAATGGCTCTACTTTAAATACACCTAAGTGGGAGAGAAGGCCCGTGCCTGCACCCTAACTCAGTTCCTCCAATTCCTGCCCTGTGATCCTGCTAAGAATTAAGAAGTATTCACTGAAGTACTTGTAAGAATAGGTCAAAACAGAGACTTGGCTCAGCTGTTCTCTTCATCTGTGACCTCATTGCTCTTTCATGGTGACCAGTGGAGCACTTTAGTTAGTGAGGAATACGGAAACTGGCAACAGAAGGCCTATGTGCAGGATCCCTGCTCCTTTCTGTTCTTGTAGCTGCCTCGCTAAAGGCAAACCAACCCACCACATATAGGCAAGTCTACAGTCAAGAACATCCCTTCACAGCCTGTAAATCCATTCCTCTTTCGAAGTTTTGACAAGGTAGGGAAAGAATAGTCATATTCATCAGATGCCCAATTCCAGCTGCAGAAGAGCTTGTGCTGGTACTAAAGATGTCAGCCTTCTTGTTATAAGGGATCCTGGATGCCACTGCAGTGGGCAGAAGAATCTGTTCCAGCAGGATCCTGCGAGGGGCTGCTGAGATGGTATTTCTCAGGAAAATAGAGTGTTTTGTGAATCAGGTTTTTGACAGCAGAAACATCGCTTCTGTCTAAGGAAAAGAGAGAAAACTGGTTGTTAGACATTCTCATCAGGTAATGGGAAAGCCTCTTCCTCCAGAAATACTCCAGTTCCCAGCATATCATCTGCCAGCAGCCCTTCCTCTCTTTCTTTCTGTACATCCTCCGCTCTGTACACTGCTTTCTGCACTCACCTATACCCAGCTGCTGCAGGAGACTTCCAAACTCTGGGTCACAATCCAGGATTTTCAACAGGTTGGTGGACTCCATTCTCTCCAGCTGCACATCCCAGTAGATGTAGATCTTCTGGCTGAAGCTGACATAAACAAGGCAGGGACTGTTGCTCCCTTCTTTGCATGCATAGAGGCCTGCAGAAAGCAGAAGTGTGGAGATCTGACTACTTCCAAAAGGAAAGAGAAAGCAAATAATTGACATTTCAAGATGAGATACCAAAGCTGTTAGCAGAAAACAGCAAGCACCTGGGCAGAGATATGGGCCTGGGTATACAAAGTCCCTTTGAGACAATCCAAGAAGCCGTCTCTGAACTGCAAGAAGATGCATTTGCAAGCTGCTTCTTGCAGGTCTGAGAGAAGGGACTGAGGAGAGTCAAAACTCAGGTTGGTTCTGCGGGGTCCTAATTTCCACTTAACAGCTTAGAAGTCTGCAAATTAAAAAAGCAGTGTGAAGGACATGAGACCGCTCTAGTACCTCCAAAAAGGACAAGAAAAAACCACCAAGCCACTATAGACAAGCCTCAGCATTACTTTCTCTCACCCTTACTTTTCCCAGATGCCACCAGAGGAAAGACTACCTGAGCCTCCTGCAATATGCACACAGGGAAATTATCCCCCACTGCAGGCAGACAAAGGATTCTGGGTCTCCTAGATGGGAGTAGTGGCTCTAAGGGGAAAATGCTGTGAGGGCTGGGTTTGCAGTCAGGCTTCCCACCTGCACAGAAGGCACTGACATTCTCATCTGCTTGGAATCTGGCTACAGTCCGATTGTGGTCGATGATGTACGTCTGACCGTCCCACGCACAGGCAATCACCTCCTCATGGCCATTGCCCTGCAGGAACCAGAGGACTGCACATTACACAGATACCACCTACTCCCAGGAACAGCCAAGAGCCTTCCTTGCTGGTTCAGAGACACAACACTAATGTCTAGATGTCACTTCTGGACATCCCATCCAGATTTGGAGCTCATCTCTCTTCTATATTGCAATCCTTATGTAATGTAAGAGCTTTTAAACAATCAGGGTATTAGTGAGCAAAACCATTCAGCTTTGCTGTAAGATTAAAGAACAGCTGGGGGACAAAAGTTTGGGAATGGATAAATGGATGCTGGGTCTAACAGACAAACACAGCTCAACCTCTTGCAGCTGGGCAGACTGACCTGAGTACAGAATGTACTGCCACAGCCAGAACACTCTGTGTCATCCTGAGATGAATCCAGCCTTTTCCAGCTGAGCCATACTCCTGCCCTTCCTAAGTTCATATACACGAAGCCATGCTGTGTTTTTGTCTTCATCTCTCCCAGCCTTACTCAGATACTCACTGTAACATCTAGCTTTTCCAGAGCAAAGAGCTGGTGATCAACCTGAACAGACCAGAGCAGCTTATCTGCTCCCTCCATCAGTTTCAGTGTTCCTGAAGAAAGAAAAAAAGAACTGTCTTGAAAGCAATAAAAGAGAGCAAGATGTTTGCTAATGCTAGGCCCTGCTCCTTCAACACTCAGGGTTGCTGAGAGTCAGCTGCTACTAGCAGAGGCTATTGGTCTTGGCTGCTAAATCCATACTGGACACTTGACCCCACCTACTGCATTCCTATTATCCAGATATACTGGGGCAGTACTGGGCGGGGAGCACTGGCCATGAGAGAGTGGAACATAAACAAGCATCTATCCTCACAGTGCCCTCCATGCCTTCATATAAAATATGTCAGCAGAAGGAGTCTTTGAATCAAATTCTCTTTCCCGACCCTTGAAGGGCTTCTGAAGCCCATTCTGAAGCCCAGCTCCCCTTTCTTTCAGAAGTCAAAAGCACTGAGCCCCTGGTTCCCTGCTTTGAATTAGTGACAGGCCTTGGCTGCCCCACAGGTCTTCTTCCAGGACAGTGGCAGGACTTACCATCCAGAGTACAGAGGGCAAAGAGACCTGAGCCACTATTCTCACTGGAGCCTGTAAGTGCAAAACAAAATTGCTGGAGTTGATGCCATTTTGGTAAACATCGTCCCCTCCCTCTCCTGAAAACAATAAAAAAGATTCAAACCAAGCTGATCCATGCTGCCTCCCTCCTTTCATTGCCCAGTTGTGTGCAGGACAGCACTGACAAATGTCACTAATTAAATCTGAAGAGGAGAGTTCCCTGACCCCTGGGCTGCTTCAGCCCTTCAATAAACTCTCCACCTAGCTACTAAAAACAAAAGAAAAGACGTGCAAGGTCAAGTTTTAAAAATATGATACTCTGAGAGAGAGTACTGGAGCTGTATTCAACTAAAGCTGCATTTAATCCTTTCAGTGACAACACAGGAGAGGCACTAGCTCCCTGAGGTGGAACCCAGGAAAGCTGGCAGTCAGGGCAAGCCAGCAGAGCTGAAAGCAAGCAGGCAGCTTCCCCAGAGTAGGTTAAGAAGGCGAGCCTACCTCCAGTGCCCAGAGACAGCTCCAAGCTGCAGCTCCCTGCACACTCCCAGGCTGCAAACCACCCCACTTCTGCAGATCAGCCTAAAGCAAAGCCAGCTGGTTGGGTGCTTAACTGCCCCTAGTGACATGCACCCAGACAGGCTCTGATCCAACAGATCTGCTGTGTCCCCCTTGGAAACTGGTCAGCACGGCACTCTTCAGCTGTTTCTTTATTGACAGTCCAGCATCAACGGGCTTTTTTACAGCCTGCTCTTCATCCCTTATTCTGTGTGCCTTCATTTTTCACGGACATCCCTCAATAGATGTAAGGCTTCATATGCAGTGAAATAATTGATTTCATGCTCTGTTGACTATGTTGCTCACAGCAGCATCAGAGATGCTGAAAACATGACAAGCTTAGGAACTGGGCGGGAAAGGTCCTCTGAAGAATGGGAAGAGGGTGGGGTTCAGTGGATTGCTCTTGTCCACAAGCTCTAATTACGTTGGACAGGCTGAATCATTCTTGGACAGCCCTGCAGTAGGCAATACTTGGGCAGACACAAGAGAAAGTGATCTCCACTGGGAGTTTTCTGCCTTCTATTATGCCCACACACTCCAAGGGGGAGTGAAAGCTTATTCTCCATAGGTACCAAAGGAGGGTTCAGCAGGTGTACCAGGCACAGGTCAGAGCACAAGGAGTTACAGGAGGGAGGCAGTGGCAGTGTGCAAGAAAAGTCTGGACACAAGAGCAGTGTGCCAGGGCTGAGAGAAACTGGCAGCTGTGCGGATTTTAGATTCAAGACCTGAACACAGCACAGTGGAAGAAGACAGACAACAATGATACAGATGAAGTATGGAAGCAGCTCTGGAAAAGTTGGGGCTGCACAGGAGAAGGAAGAACACCACAGAGCCACCAGGAATTGAGATTCAACTGCTGAAAAGCAAGAACAAAGATGAAGCTGTGGGAAGGAAGAGATGCATACAGGGAATAAGAAGGAGGCATAAGCTGCAGCCATGCAGAAGCAAGGATCAAGGACATCCATAGGAGCATGGCATGGCATTCAAACTGACTCAATGCAGCCATTCAAACTGACTAAATGCAGGTCAGCAGAGGCTGCAGAAAAACTCTTGTGCTGAGTGAAGGATAAGGGCTACCTAGGGAAGGACAAAGGCTATAAAAAGCTCACATGCAAATATCCAGCAGTCTTTGGGAGGTGGCTAAGAGAAGCTGAGATCCCCGTGTTCTTTCAGCTGCCTCTAACAGTTATTTTTCTACCACGGGAAATCTGATTTCATTCTGGACTGATTACTGAAATAACACCAGGGGCAACTGCTGGGCTGGAGACCCAAAGCTGATGATCTCTCACCTCGGGCAATGCTACCAATCAGATGAGTGGAGACATTCTTGTTGTGAATCCGTCCAGATGTTTGGTGTAGAATCACATCTCGAACAGGGGTCTCACTAGGGAAAAGAGAAAGACAACAGAGAAAAGTTAGGGAACCATGCCTGGGATTGTCTCAGAACAATTTCAGGAGCAGTGTATTCCAAAGCTCTGCAAATCCAGACAGTGACAGAGTTTTTGAACAGATTGAGCCCTTTAATGGTAAAGGAAGAAAATGCATGCTACCCCAGGTACCGAAGAAATGCACCAATATTTAAAAACACAAACCCAGAATGATTCAATGGACCAAAAAAAGAAAAAAAAAGAGCTCAAAAAAATCAGTAAGGCCTGTATTTCAATAAAGAAAAAAAAAAGACAATTTTTATCATTACTGTTACATAAGCCTGGCTGCTTTTTTCTCACAAAGTATCTGCCCAGACTGAACATGCTGGTGAGAGACCACATCTGGGCCTGGCTTCTGGCTAACAGGGTATCATTGCACAGAGCTCTCTAAGACATCAAGGAGACCTGCCTATGTCCCCTCCTGCTGCAGTTTTTAGTGTCTGCCTTGAAGTCTCACAGAACACCACAGAAGCACCCAAATTCCCCACCAGGGTCCTTCCAGCACCAAGACCAACAAGCACCTCAGTGCTCATCCTGGTTGCTGTGGTTGTGATTCACAGCCCTGGCTGCCAGGGGTCTCATTAGGAAAACTTCTAATAGCCTCACCTGCAGAAAACAACTGAATGAGCCCAGTTTTATCTTGAGCTTCAGATGTATTTGGTTGGCCCCAGTCTCTCAGCTGTTACCCTGCAATCTGACGACCTTTCTCTGGAAATCCAGGTCACTCAGTTCCCTACCTTAACTCCCAGTAGTGAGGAACTCTCAGGGAGCTGGTCTTGCCGCTCTCCTTGCCCAGTCCAAGAAGAGAGTGGGATACAAGGAAAGCAGCAGTATTCATCCTCGTGACAGAGACATGAAGAGTAATTATGGAAGCTTAGGTGCAGGCAGGCTTAAGTGGTGAGGTGCCAGCAGCACAGCAGGTCACTGAAGCAAGGACAGTGACAGCACCCACTGCTTCACAACAGTGATGTGGTGGCACCCCCTCACAACAGGCATCCTCAGTGGCATGTGCTCATGTGCCCCTGCAGGAATGCCTGGGGCAGATCCATCCCTTGCTGTAACACTCCTCACCTGCTCGGGGCAGATCCGTCCCGTCCCGCAGCTGCATCCCGCTGCTCCGTGTCCCAGGTGCACAGTAGGATGGCATAGCCACAGCCTGGCTGTGACACCATCAGCTCTGGTGAGCCATCAGGGCCTGGGTTCACAGACAGGCTGTCCACCTACAGCAGCAGAGGAAAAACATGGATAGAGACAAGAACTCCAAAAGGTTTACACTGCCTCCTGCAACTCAATTTGAATATGGCAAATCTTCTGATAGAGCTGAGCAGCAGCTGCACAAATTCAGCTGGAAGCAAAATGTCCAAGTTCCGTAAAAGGTTGGTTCCCTACCAAAAGCCACTTTAAAACAACACTAGTACTTCCCACTAATGCTGTTCCATTGGGCAGGAGCAACTGCTTCTCAGACCAACCTACCAGCTGTACAGAAAAATCACCAGGCAAATCTCCTCTCAAGCCACAGACATGACAATTGTTTTGTTCATAGGACTGAGATTCTGTGCTTCTCCTCTTGAAAAAGCCACCTCTTGAAGACTATATGACAAATACTACTCTGAACATCCTTTTTCCTTACCTGACCTTCTAGAAGCCATTTCTTCAACAGGATCAATTGCCCAGAGACATGGTCTGAATTCTCCGACGAGTCCTCCCAGCGGAAGGCACGGACCACCCTGTCAGTGTAACCCACAACCAACTCACACTTCCCATCTCCATCTGCAGGAAAAGAGAAAGACAGATGGACTCTCTCAAGCCCTAAGTGCCCAAACATGCAGAAGCCACTCTGCTGGTTTCTATAGTTAGCATCCCTGAGGACACCAATCATGTAATGAAAGCTTGCACTTCAGAAAAATTCCTGAAGTTCTTGTTTCTCCCTTCCATGACTTAGGTGATCTGTTGGAGTGCCTGTTTCAGCAAGACAGTAATTTCCTTCTGCAAGCCCCCACCACCTTCTCTCCCCACTGCCTCACACACAAACTGCCTCACCCTGCATTCCCACACCAGCACTGTGGCTCACCAATGTCATTGATGAGCATGACCTTGGTGTTGGCAGGAATGTGCTGCTTGAACACAGGCTTCTGCTCTTCTGCTCCCGCCAACTCATGGTGGCCTGAAGCATCTGGGTGTTTTGAATTCAGAGAAGTCAGGTCAAAAAGATGAAACCAGCCTTCTGCACTCACTGCCACCACGAAATTCTGAAAGGGAAGAGAAAAACTTTTGGATTCTTCAACTTTCAGTGCAGAAGCTGTCCCACAGGGCAAAGGAAGACACATGGGTAGATCAATGAAGATCAATGACTACTACAGGAGGAACAGGAGGATTTTGGACAGCACACAAACTTCTCTGCTACTGGCAGGGTCCAAACTTCTTGTTCATTGTCAAACTACAGCATCAAGCTGGTATGTGTGCAATCCTCAAACAATGTCTGGCTTTCTCAATGCCCATGTCAGCTCTGCTCCCCACTAGAGGAAACACAGCTACAGTATTTCAGGCAGGGACCTTTGGACTTATTGGTCCTGGCTTAAACCCCCAGAACCAGCAATCCAACAAAAGGAGTCATAGTAGACCCAGTGGAATTTGCTTGGGAGTCCAGACTATTCTGTGTCTCAGTCTTGTTTAGATGACCTTAAATGCACACAGCCAAGTGGCAGAAGGACCACAGCCCATAGCAGACATCAGCCCAAGAAAGGCAAAAGCCACTGAGCAAAAGGAGCAACCCTCAAACCACCAAAGACTTGTGGTGTTCCCACAAGGACACACGGAAATCAGAAGTGCTCCCTGAAGATAGGATGGATTTCCTTGCTCTCTAAAACCTGCATAAGGCTCTCAGAAAAATACCGGTCACATGTAAACAGAGGAACAGTTTAAAAACAGTAGTGGCTAAAACTCTATCTATATCCTGGGGAGACAGCACCTGCAATCTGTTCTCCTCCACACTCAGCACATGACATGACCCTAATTTTCTGAACACCTCCCACATGCCCTACAGACAGCTGGGAAGAGTTTGGCTCCTCTCACCTTTCCTTTATTGCACACATCTCCCACACGGACACATGTGAGCTGCAAAAGAAAACAAGGCCGTCCATGAGAAAAGGCAACCCAACCCAGCACCCTGGAATAAACATCTGCCCTACGCCCTCCTCTCCCATAAAGAATCTCTTGAACTCCTAACAGCCTTTTGAAGGACAAGGAGAGCAGAGTCAAGGGACAGAAACACAACTGGCCAGAGCCCTGGGGCAAAATCCACAGTGCACAGAGCAGGGTAAATGTGGAAGAGAAGCCCAGTTTCTATGCTTGTCCATTAATTTGCTCATCACTTCCAACCCATGGGGCTGTAGGCAAAAGCGGGGTCTTGAATAATACACATCAGAATCAGTTCTGGCTGCCACTCCTCTTCAGCCTACATATTCCTAGGCAAAGGACAAGGATAGCGGTCTGTACATACACCAAAAGGCCCAACCATTGAGAAATTTTGTCAGGAACTGACCATTCCTTGGCAAGATCGCACAGCCCAGGGTTTGCTATCATCGTTCTTGTAAACATAGAGCTTTCCATTGGTGTCTCCCACCACGAGTTCATTCAGCTGTACAAGAAAATTGGGTTAGTAGAAAGAAATCCACAATTACATTACAGAATTCCTTCAACAGCACAAGTTGTAGAATTCATATCTAAAAATCACTCTGTGGGAAGATGCAGTAAAAAAATGAGGCAAAGAGATAATCTTGAATCAAAACGGAAGGTCTGGGAAAATATAAAAGCTCTAATTTTACTCTCGCAGATAAAAGAGATGGAGAATGGCTCCTTAGAGCAACATCCTATTACCCACTGCTTCTCCAATCACTGTTTCAGAGTTGAGACACTGACTGTTTTAACACCCTGCTTGGATGTTAAAACAATCATCATTACTTCATCTTCCATTCTTCAATCTAGATTGACTTGAATCACCTAAGGAACATGATGGTAATGAAGAAAATACAATTATCCAGGAAGAGAGTGCAAGAATACTTACAACAAATTTACATAGGATGTTCAATCCCACTGCTGGAGGGGTAAAGGGATTTCAGAATGATGTTTATTTCTTTAAAGAAGATTTCTAAAAATCACCAACCACCCATGCTGATGAGCCTACTCCCATTTATCCCATCTCCCGCATCATGCCTCTGTGTATTTAAATGGTGTGCATTTCATAACACCCTGCACACCTTACCCTACAGAACAACTTTTTTATGGGGAAATCCCTTAAATCATCTACTGCATTGCTTAGCCGTGATACTTTCCAGGATAGGCTGTAAAAAACCTTTGACTGTTGAGGAGAAGAACCATTGACATACAGCTGGTTAAGTTAACCTCTTTCTAGTTACAGACAAATCAAACCCAACCATTTCTGGGGCCGACAGCAACACTCCCAATGCACATCCACCCATCACACGGGTCAAGAGACACCGAGACTTGGCTCTACCCTGTTTGTGATCTGCTGTGCCCAGCAAAACAGCGCTACATCCCCATCCCTGTGACAGGTGAGTGCCTACTACGCTGAAGTTAAGCTCCCCTCTGGCTCTGCCCCACCCAGGCCACACCACGGCTGAGCGGCACGTGAAAGGCGAGGGAAGCCCTGACCCGCTGCAGCCCAGCAAACATTCCCTTTGCAGGGAACTCCTGGGGGGTTCTGACCAAAGACCTGCGTCCCTCACACCGCTCAGGCGCCCGCCAAGCCCCGTGTGCGTCCCCGGAGCTGGAAGCCCCGCCGGCTCCTCCTGGTACCTGCCCTGGGGCCGCACCAGCCGCTCGGCGCTTCCCCCCAGCCCCGTTCCGGCCCCGTCTCCGAGGCCGCCCCGCGGGCAGCCCCAGCCGGGCCCGCTGCCCCGGCCCAGCCCCGCCCGCCCCACCCCGGGCTCCGGGCTCGGACCGTGTCGTTGTCGGCGTCCCCCAGGCAGATGGCGTGCGGGAAGAGGCTGCCGGCGAAGTCCAGCGCCACGCACTGCACGTAGCTGACGGAGCGCATCCCGGGCCGGGCGCGGCGGCTCGGCGGGCGCGGAGCGCAGGGAATGGCGGGAGCGCGGGGCGGGGCGGCCGCAGAGCCCGCCCGCTGCCCCCGGAGCGCTCCACACAGCGCCGCGCACCGCCGAGCATGGACACACGCAGAGACAGACGGGTGTGGTTTACAAAGTCAGTACGGTAACTGTTTATTTTAAGCATAGTTGTTGTTTTTTGTTTTTTTCTCTATAAGGACATACATAACGAAGTTTATAGTTGAAGTTTACATGCATGACCTCACTTACAAATACCAGTATGCCACCTTCTGCCGGCAACCAGACCCACTTTTAAAGACAGCACGGAACATCAGTTCAGCTGCCTGAACAGGGCATGTTTAGCGTCCTTAATAATAGATTTACATTCTCAAACATTTCATAGTTTATGTAGTAACAACAAGGGCACAGTGGTACTTTCAAGACTCACACTTAACAACAGATGCACCATTGACTAGATTTTTTTCAGATGTGCCACAGAAATCATCACTTTTTGCTTTCAGAAACATGTACAACTATCATGCCTGTGGGAGATTTTTGAAAACCGTTGTTCAACAATTAGAAATTTATCATCAGGACTTGGCCCTGTGCTTTAGCAGCAAAAACAGTTTCAGCCACAGAGGCTTGTATTTCCAGGAATAATTAGCAACAAATCAAGGTATTTACTTGCTGAAGAATAAGTACTCTGGCTGAGCATTCCTGTCCCCCCTGAACTGTTTTTCTGGGTTTACAAATCCCTTCTTCTAACCTCAGCTGACATTCACAGTGTTGTTTCCCACAAGAGGGGGTAGCACTTTGGTACAAGTTTTTCACATACACAGGGCTGTTACTATAGTCAGAGCTCACAAAAATCATCCCCAGTACCTGGCAACCCTAAGGCTTTATTAGACAAATTAAATCAGCATTTCCTAATCGAAGTGACCTCCCAAGCACCCCTCCTGCCTCTGTCCTATCCCACACACTCCATGAGATTCAGAGCACTGCAGCTCCCAGCTCTCTAACCAAGCCCCAAGCCGGCAGCAGGTGCTGAATTTGGTGTTGGGGACCAGGGGCAGGGCAGCACTCCAAGCAAGCTCCCAGGCGGGAGCTGGGCTGGTGCCGCTGCAGGACAGGTACTGGCAGTCCCCAAGCACCCCCGAGTTAAGTGCTTACACAGTATTTCTGTTTCAGCAAAGGAGACCAGGAATTCATGCTGTGTTACGTGTTAAAACAGGGATACTCTCTGCAATACACACGAATTCCAGTCCATGCCATGCAAAGACATCTTTCTCACCATAAAAAAGTTCATTTATTTTAATCTGAGAGGGACACATTTTCTAACTTTCCTCTGCAGAGCAGGCAAAAGAAACTCCCCTGCTGCCCCTGTCTCAGAACAGGACACTTGAGATGCTGAATTTAACACCACGTGACAGGATAAACAACAGCTGAGTTTGAGTACTATGTTCCATGCCTTCAGACAAATAAAGAAGCCACCCCAACCAAAAGCCCCCACAAAATTCAAAAGCACACCCACCCCCCAAACAAGACACACAAACTGCAGAAAGAAGCAGAATACTGAGTAATAGCTTTCTTGTGAGATCTGGGTAAGCAGACATTAGAATCACTCAGGAGTTTGTAGTTCATTAGAAGTATTTGCAATATGTAAGCCATTATCACTTACTTTCACTTCAAACCAGTCGCTTTCAGGTATATTGTTGTTTTTGTTTTCCCTCTGGTCCAGTTTTACAGTGTGGTGGGTGAAGAGGAAGGTAGCAGTATGAACACAGAACAAACTCTATTGCATGAGTTACAGATTTGCTTTTTGCACAGTTTCCAGCAACACAATTTTTCCCTTTTGCAAATATATGGGTAAATACTGTATCAAATATTGTGGGACTTTTCTATGGTAACGAACAAACAACACAGAAAAATAATCAGGACACTGGCTATGTGGACAAGAAAACACTGAATGACCAAATGACAGCAAATCCTCTCAATTCTGTGCAAATTCCAATAAAAACCCACGAAAAGTTCAGTTTTCTTGAGTTTAATTGGAGCTTTATTACTTAAGCTGTGACTTTGCAGTCTTCACCTTCAGCAATTTGCAAAGAGGAGGCATACAAGAAAGATTACAATACTTAATGGAAGGGACTCCCTACTGAACAGGGGGAAAGGGGGCAATCCCAAGGCAGAACAACTGGGAACGCCAATTTGTTCTTAAGTCTCGTGTGAGGACTCCTGAAAAAGCTGATTACTTGAAGCAAATCAAGGAAATAAATTTAGAAAGCAGAACCTGGGATTAAAGTAAGCTGGAACCAGAAAGAAAGACAAAATGGGGACTACTGACCTGTCAGCCTCAGCTCTGTGCCTGGGAAAATCACAGAACAGATCCTCCTAGATGCTATGCTAAGGCACACGGAGGACAGGGAGGTGACTGGGGACAGCCAGCAAGGCTTCACCAAGAGCAATTCCCATCTTAGCAGCCTAGTGACCTTCAATGATGGAGTGACTCCACGAGTGGACAAGGGAAGGGCTACAGCTGCCATTTACCTCCATTTCTGTAGTTTTCTACCTTAGACACAGTTCCCCACAACATCCTTCTCTAAATTGCAGAGAGATGGTTTCCATGGGTGTTTGATGGATAAGAAATCGATTGGATGGTGACATTATGGGCTTGTGGTCAACAGCTCAGTGTCCCAAAGGACACCAGTGTCAAGTGATGCCCCTCAGGGGTCCATACTAGGACCGGTGTTACTGTCATCTTCATTAATAGCATGGATGAAGGGGTAGAGTGCACCCTCAGCAAATCTGCAGGTGACACCAAGCTGAGCCATCCAGATGACACACCTGATGGACAGGATGCCACCCAGGGTGACCTGAACAAGCCTGAGAAGTGGGCCCATGTAAAACTTACGAGGATTGAATAAGGCCAAGTGCTGCACTTGGGTTGGGGCAACCCATGGTATCAGTAAAGGCTGGGGGATGAACAGATGCAGAGCAGCACTGCCAAGAAGGATTTGGGGGTGCTGTTGGATGAGAGCTGGAGATGAGCTGGCAATGTGCACTCACAGCCCAGAAGGCCAATTGTAACCTGGGCTGCATCCAAAGCAGTGTGGGATGTAGTCCTGAGTTTTCAAGCTGAATGTGTTGATGTTAAAAAAGGGTTCTTTCCCAAGCTTCTTCTGGTAAACAGAA